>JAQJVL010004087.1:0-49844 GCA_035578905.1 Stictocephala bisonia
CCCTACACACACAGTACTCTCGATAGACCACTCACCTCCCCAACACATAAGACATGTACAAACTACCTACCAAACACTAATACCCTTCCTATCCAGTAGTAAGACTCTCCTACCCACTTACCCTACACACAGGCATCTTTATATACCACATACCATACCGACACATAATACATTTGACAGACTACCTACTTAACGTACAAGACTTATCACCTAATAGACTATCTACATAAGGCTTTAGTTGTCATTCCACCTATCCAACACACATGTACAAGACACCTACCAAGCTCCATAACCCTACCTATCCATTAGTAAGACTCTCCTACTCACTTACCCTACACACAGTTATCTTTACAGACCAACTACCCCCCCAACACATAATATTATTGACAGACAACCTACTTTACATACAAGACTTACCACCTACCTAACCCACTTAGATTGCCTACTTACTAAAAACATTATTTCTTATTACCTCCTGCCTATCCAATACGTAATACCCATGATTGACCACCACTCACCTACTCAACAAACACAGTTCTCTTGATGGGCCACTCACCTCCACAACACATAAGACATCTGACTGACCACCTACCTACTTAATATACTAGACTAACCACACTACATACAAGACTTTTGATTTACCACTCACCTACTAAAAACACAGACGTTTGATTAAACACCCACATACTCAACACAGAGTCATGTTGATAGACCAAACCACCTTCCCCAAACATAAAACCTTTGATAGACCAACCACACACCCTACAGTCATAACTTAAAATACCATCACACTACCAAAAAGGCAGTCTCTTTATAGACCCCCATCTACTCAATACGTGAGACACTTGGTTAACCACTCACCTACCCAACACATAGTCCTCTTGATATTAGGAGAGGACTATGTGTTGTACATAAAACTACACTCACACCTCCCGACACATAATACATTTGACAGACCACTTACTTAACATACAAGACTGACCATACACTCTACATAGAAGACGTTTGATTATCCACTCACCTACTCAATACACACAAAACACTTGTTTGATCACACACCTATTTATCAAACAGAACTGTCGACACTCACTCCACCTTCCCAAAGCATAAGACTTTTGAAGGACCACCTACCAAACATACAAAAATCATGATAAACAAACTACACACTCTGCAGACATCACTTAATATACCATCATACTACCATGAAAATAGTCCTATTGACATACCCCTACCTATCCAATATACGTACCACACACCGTGCATACAAGACTTATATTTACCCACCCACATACTAATCAAACAAGACTCTTGATTGACAATCCATCTCCGTAACATTCATGGATGACCTACCTACCAAACATACGACTTGACCACCCACAAAAAACAAGACTTTATGTTTAACCACCTATTTAACATACAAGACCAACCACACACCATACAATCATGACTTAACAGTCCACCCACCTACCAAACACACATCTCTTGATGGACCATATGCCTACACATTACTCTTGATAGATCATCCACCTAACAATTACATAAAACCTTTGATAGACCACCAACACACATGAACAACCTACCTACCTACCTACTTAACATCCAACACTCTTGACTTACCGCCCACCTACTCAACACACAGCACTCTCGATAGACTACATAACTAACCATTACATAAAACCTTAGATTGACACTCAACATTCATGGAAGACCTACCTACCAAACATACAACTTGATTGACCGCTCACCTACCCATCACACATTTCTCTTGATTGTCCAATCACCCTCCCATAAAAAGACTGTTGTCAGACTATCTACTTAACATACAAGAATCTTCATTGACCATCCACCTACTCAACACACACAGTACTCTCGATAGATCACTTAACTACCCATTACATAAAACCTTAGATTGACACCCAACATTCATGGTTGACCTACCTATCAAACATACGACTTGACCACCTTCCCAAAGCATAAGGCTTTTGAAGGACCACCTACCAAACATACGTACCACACACCATAAAATCATGACTTAACAGTTCACCCACCTACTCAACACACAACACCTCTGATAGATTATCCACCTAAACATTACATAAAACCTTTGATTGCCTCACAATCCTAACATTCATGAACAACCATCCTCCTAAACATACGACTTAAACGCCCACAAAAACAAGACTTTATGTATAACCACCCGTTTAACATACGTACCACACATCATAAAATCATGACTTAACAGTCCACCCACCTACTCAACACACAACACCTCTGATAGATCATCCACCTAACCATTACATAAAACCTTTGATAGACCACCAACACACATGAACAACCTACCTACCTACCTACTTAACATCCAACACTCTTGACTTACCGCCCACCTACTCAACACACAGCACTCTCGATAGACTACATAACTAACCATTACATAAAACCTTAGATTGACACTCAACATTCATGGAAGACCTACCTACCAAACATACAACTTGATTGACCGCTCACCTACCCATCACACATTTCTCTTGATTGTCCAATCACCCTCCCATAAAAAGACTGTTGTCAGACTATCTACTTAACATACAAGAATCTTCATTGACCATCCACCTACTCAACACACACAGTACTCTCGATAGATCTCTTAACTACCCATTACATAAAACCTTAGATTGACACCCAACATTCATGGTTGACCTACCTATCAAACATACGACTTGACCACCTTCCTAAAGCATAAGGCTTTTGAAGGACCACCTACCAAACATACGTACCACACACCATAAAATCATGACTTAACAGTTCACCCACCTACTCAACACACAACACCTCTGATAGATCATCCACCTAAACATTACATAAAACCTTTGATTGACTCACAATCCTAACATTCATGAACAACCATCCTCCTAAACATACGACTTAAACACCCACAAAAACAAGACTTTATGTATAACCACCTGTTTTACATACGTACCACACATCATAAAATCATGACTTAACAGTCCACCCACCTACTCAACACACAACACCTCTGATAGATCATCCACCTAACCATTACATAAAACCTTTGATAGACCACCAACACACATGAACAACCTACCTACCTACCTACTTAACATCCAACACTCTTGACTTACCGCCCACCTACTCAACACACAGATAGACTACGTAACTAACCATTACATAAAACCTTAGATTGACACTCAACATTCATGGAAGACCTACCTACCAAACATACAACTTGATTGACCGCCTACCTACCCATCACACTTTTCTCTTGATAGACCAATCAACTTCCCATAAAAAGACTTTTGTCACACTATTTACTTAACATACAAGACTTACCACCTAATAGGCAATCTACATAAGGCCTTAGTTATCATTCCACCTATCCAACACACATGTACAAGACACCTACCAAGCTCCATAACCCTACCTATCCATTAGTAAGACTCATGAGTTATCCAACACACAGTTATCTTTACAGACCAACTACCCTCCCAACACATAATATTATTGACAGACAACCTACTGTACATACAAGACTTACCACCCACCTACTCAACACACAAAAGACCAACCACACACTCTACACTCTTGGTTAGTCGCCCACCTACTCAACATACAACACCTCTGATACACCATTCCCTTGAAAATTACATAAAACCTGTGATATTCCACCCAATCACCAAACACACATGACTCTTAATAGACCAATCCACCTACCTCTGCACACACAATTCCTTAGGACACACCCTACACCCACCACTCATCCTACAGACAAAACCCCTAGAGAACTACCCATCCACCATAAATACACTATTGCTTCATATAATCATGTTTTAAAATAACATTATTACACTGTAAGATAGGTTTAATATAGCTAAAGACCTAAAGTGTTTCCTAAAATTCTGTTCTCTCTAGAAATAAGAGAGCCGTTGGTGGAAAACATCCAAACTAAACATAGAAAATAAGAATCAGCTAGTAGTTTCATAGAAATTCTGCTTTACAACTAAAAAATTTGAGAAAAAGTCAGGTTTAAAAACAATGAACATAGAAAAAGTTAGGTTTAAAAACAATGAACATAGAAAAAGTTAGGTTAAAAAAAATGAACATAGAAAAAGTTAGGTTAAAAATGAACATAGAAAAGGTTAGGTTAAAAAAATGAACACAGAAAAAGTTAGGTTTAAAAAAAAATGAACAGAGAAAAAGGTTAGCAAACATCAGGAAAGTAAGTCTAGCAAACAACCGAAAGGTTGATTGCTATCCTTACTTTTCCGAAAAGTTGTTAAAATTAACAAAAGTCAAAAAATAAAAATAATTATTATCATAGGCAAAATAAAACAAAAATAATTATTATCATAGACAAAAGTAAATAAAAATAATTATCATCAAAGACAAAAGTAAATAAAAATAATTACTATCAAAAGCAAAATAAAACAAAAATAATTATTATCATAGACATAAGTAAATGTAAATAATTATTTTCATATACAAAATTAAAGAAAAATAATTATTATCATAGACAAAAGTAAATAAAAATAATTATTATCATAGACAGAATAAAAAAAATAATTATTATCATAGAAAAAAATAAATATCATCATAGGCGAAAGTTAATAAAAATAAATATTATCATAGACAAAAGTAAATAACAATAATTATTATCAAAGACAAAAGTAAATAAAAATAATTATTATCATAGACAAAAGTAAATAAAAATAAATATCATCATAGGCAAAAGGAAATAAAAATAATTATTATCATAAACAAAAGTAAATAAAAATAATTTTAACAACTTTTCTGATGTTTGCTAACCTAACTTTTTCTCTGTTCATTTTTTTTAAACCTAACTTTTTCTGTGTTCATTTTTTTAACCTAACCTTTTCTATGTTCATTTTTAACCTAACTTTTTCTATGTTCATTTTTTTTAACCTAACTTTTTCTATGTTCATTGTTTTTAAACCTAACTTTTTCTATGTTCATTGTTTTTAAACCTGACTTTTTCTCAAATTTTTTAGTTGTATAGCAGAATTTTTATGAAACTACTAGCTGATTCTTATTTTCTATGTTTAGTTTGGATGTTTTCCACCAACGGCTCTCTTATTTCTAGAGAAAACAGAATTTTAGGAAACACTTTAGGTCTTTAGCTATATTAAACCTATCTTACAGTGTAATAATGTTATTTTAAAACATGATTATATGAAGCAATAGTGTATTTATGGTGGATGGGTAGTTCTCTAGGGGTTTTGTCTGTAGGATGAGTGGTGGGTGTAGGGTGTGTCCTAAGGAATTGTGTGTGCAGAGGTAGGTGGATTGGTCTATTAAGAGTCATGTGTGTTTGGTGATTGGGTGGAATATCACAGGTTTTATGTAATGTTCAAGGGAATGGTGTATCAGAGGTGTTGTATGTTGAGTAGGTGGGCGACTAACCAAGAGTGTAGAGTGTGTGGTTGGTCTTTTGTGTGTTGAGTAGGTGGGTGGTAAGTCTTGTATGTACAGTAGGTTGTCTGTCAATAATATTATGTGTTGGGAGGGTAGTTGGTCTGTAAAGATAACTGTGTGTTGGGTAACTCATGAGTCTTACTAATGGATAGGTAGGGTTATGGAGCTTGGTAGGTGTCTTGTACATGTGTGTTGGATAGGTGGAATGACAACTAAAGCCTTATGTAGATTGGCTATTAGGTGATAAGTCTTGTACGTTAAGTAGGTAGTCTGTCAAATGTATTATGTGTCGGTATGGTATGTGGTATATAAAGATGCCTGTGTGTAGGGTAAGTGGGTAGGAGAGTCTTACTACTGGATAGGAAGGGTATTAGTGTTTGGTAGGTAGTTTGTACATGTCTTATGTGTTGGGGAGGTGAGTGGTCTATCGAGAGTACTGTGTGTGTAGGGTAGGTAGATGGTCAATCAAAAGTCTTGTATGTAGAGTGTGGTCAGTCTAGTATATTAGGTGGGTAGGTGGTCAAATGTATTATGTGTCGAGAGGGGTGAGTGGTCAATCAAAGGTCTTGTATGTAGCGTGTGGTTAGTCTAGTATATTAGGTGGGTAGATGGTCAGTCGGATGTGTTATGTGTTGGGAAGGTGTGTGGCCTATCGAGGGTACTGTGTGTGTTGGGTAGGTAGGTGGTCAATCAAGTTGTATGTTTGGTAGGTAGGTCTTCCATGAATGTTGAGTGTCAATCTAAGGTTTTATGTAATGGTTAGTTACGTAGTCTATCTGTGTGTTGAGTAGGTGGGCGGTAAGTCAAGAGTGTTGGATGTTAAGTAGGTAGGTAGGTAGGTTGTTCATGTGTGTTGGTGGTCTATCAAAGGTTTTATGTAATGGTTAGGTGGATGATCTATCAGAGGTGTTGTGTGTTGAGTAGGTGGGTGGACTCTTAAGTCATGATTTTATGATGTGTGGTACGTATGTAAAACAGGTGGTTATACATAAAGTCTTGTTTTTGTGGGTGTTTAAGTCGTATGTTTAGGAGGATGGTTGTTCATGAATGTTAGGATTGTGAGTCAATCAAAGGTTTTATGTAATGTTTAGGTGGATGATCTATCAGAGGTGTTGTGTGTTGAGTAGGTGGGTGAACTGTTAAGTCATGATTTTATGGTGTGTGGTACGTATGTTTGGTAGGTGGTCCTTCAAAAGCCTTATGCTTTGGGAAGGTGGTCAAGTCGTATGTTTGATAGGTAGGTCAACCATGAATGTTGGGTGTCAATCTAAGGTTTTATGTAATGGGTAGTTAAGTGATCTATCGAGAGTACTGTGTGTGTTGAGTAGGTGGATGGTCAATGAAGATTCTTGTATGTTAAGTAGATAGTCTGACAACAGTCTTTTTATGGGAGGGTGATTGGACAATCAAGAGAAATGTGTGATGGGTAGGTGAGCGGTCAATCAAGTTGTATGTTTGGTAGGTAGGTCTTCCATGAATGTTGAGTGTCAATCTAAGGTTTTATGTAATGGTTAGTTACGTAGTCTATCTGTGTGTTGAGTAGGTGGGCGGTAAGTCAAGAGTGTTGGATGTTAAGTAGGTAGGTAGGTAGGTTGTTCATGTGTGTTGGTGGTCTATCAAAGGTTTTATGTAATGGTTAGGTGGATGATCTATCAGAGGTGTTGTGTGTTGAGTAGGTGGGTGGACTGTTAAGTCATGATTTTATGATGTGTGGTACGTTTGTAAAACAGGTGGTTATACATAAAGTCTTGTTTTTGTGGGTGTTTAAGTCGTATGTTTAGGAGGATGGTTGTTCATGAATGTTAGGATTGTGAGTCAATCAAAGGTTTTATGTAATGTTTAGGTGGATGATCTATCAGAGGTGTTGTGTGTTGAGTAGGTGGGTGAAATGTTAAGTCATGATTTTATGGTGTGTGGTACGTATGTTTGGTAGGTGGTCCTTCAAAAGCCTTATGCTTTGGGAAGGTGGTCAAGTCGTATGTTTGATAGGTAGGTCAACCATGAATGTTGGGTGTCAATCTAAGGTTTTATGTAATGGGTAGTTAAGTGATCTATCGAGAGTACTGTGAGTGTTGAGTAGGTGGATGGTCAATGAAGATTCTTGTATGTTAAGTAGATAGTCTGACAACAGTCTTTTTATGGGAGGGTGATTGGACAATCAAGAGAAATGTGTGATGGGTAGGTGAGCGGTCAATCAAGTTGTATGTTTGGTAGGTAGGTCGTTCATGAATATTGGGAGTCAATCTAAGGTTTTATGTAATGGTTAGTTATGTAGTCTATCGAGAGTGCTGTGTGTTGAGTAGGTGGGTGGTAAGTCAAGAGTGTTGGATGTTACGTAGGTAGGTTGTTCATGTGTGTTGGTGGTCTATCAAAGGTTTTATGTAATTGTTAGGTGGATGATCTATCAAGAGTAATGTGTAGGCATATGGTCCATCAAGAGATGTGTGTTTGGTAGGTGGGTGGACTGTTAAGTCATGATTGTATGGTGTGTGGTTGGTCTTGTATGTTAAATAGGTGGTTAAACATAAAGTCTTGTTTTTTGTGGGTGGTCAAGTCGTATGTTTGGTAGGTAGGTCATCCATGAATGTTACGGAGATGGATTGTCAATCAAGAGTCTTGTTTGATTAGTATGTGGGTGGGTAAATATAAGTCTTGTATGCACGGTGTGTGGTACGTATATTGGATAGGTAGGGGTATGTCAATAGGACTATTTTCATGGTAGTATGATGGTATATTAAGTGATGTCTGCAGAGTGTGTAGTTTGTTTATCATGATTTTTGTATGTTTGGTAGGTGGTCCTTCAAAAGTCTTATGCTTTGGAAGGTGGAGTGAGTGTCGACAGTTCTGTTTGATAAATAGGTGTGTGATCAAACAAGTGTTTTGTGTGTATTGAGTAGGTGAGTGGATAATCAAACGTCTTCTATGTAGAGTGTATGGTCAGTCTTGTATGTTAAGTAAGTGGTCTGTCAAATGTATTATGTGTCGGGAGGTGTGAGTGTTCTATCAAGAGGACTATGTGTTGGGTAGGTGAGTGGTTAACCAAGTGTCTCACGTATTGAGTAGATGGGGGTCTATAAAGAGACTGCCTTTTTGGTAGTGTGTTGGTATTTTAAGTTATGACTGTAGGGTGTGTGGTTGGTCTATCAAAGGTTTTATGTTTGGGGAAGGTGGTTTGGTCTATCAACATGACTCTGTGTTGAGTATGTGGGTGTTTAATCAAACGTCTGTGTTTTTAGTAGGTGAGTGGTAAATCAAAAGTCTTGTATGTAGAGTGTGGTTAGTCTAGTATATTAAGTAGGTAGGTGGTCAGTCAGATGTCTTATGTGTTGTGGAGGTGAGTGGCCTATCAAGAGAACTGTGTTTGTTGAGTAGGTGAGTGGTGGTCAATCATGGATATTACGTATTGGATAGGCAGGAGGTAATAAGAAATAATGTTTTTAGTAAGTAGGCAATCTAAGTGCGTTAGGTAGGTGGTAAGTCTTGTATGTAAAGTAGGTTGTCTGTCAATAATATTATGTGTTGGGGGGGTAGTTGGTCTGTAAAGATAACTGTGTGTAGGGTAAGTGAGTAGGAGAGTCTTACTAATGGATAGGTAGGGTTATGGAGCTTGGTAGGTGTCTTGTGCATGTGTGTTGGATAGGTGGAATGACAACTAAAGCCTTATGTAGATAGTCTATTAGGTGATAAGTCTTGTACGTTAAGTAGGTAGTCTGTCAAATGTATTATGTGTCGGTATGGTATGTGGTATATAAAGATGCCTGTGTGTAGGGTAAGTGGGTAGGAGAGTCTTACTACTGGATAGGAAGGGTATTAGTGTTTGGTAGGTAGTTTGTACATGTCTTATGTGTTGGGGAGGTGAGTGGTCTATCGAGAGTACTGTGTGTGTAGGGTAGGTAGATGGTCAATCAAAAGTCTTGTATGTAGAGTGTGGTCAGTCTAGTATATTAGGTGGGTAGGTGGTCAAATGTATTATGTGTCGAGAGGGGTGAGTGGTCAATCAAAGGTCTTGTATATAGCGTGTGGTTAGTCTAGTATATTAGGTGGGTAGATGGTCAGTCGGATGTGTTATGTGTTGGGAAGGTGTGTGGCCTATCGAGGGTACTGTGTGTGTTGGGTAGGTAGGTGGTCAATCAAAGGTCTTGTGTGTAAGGTGTGTTTAGTCTAGTATATTAGGTGGGTAGATGGTCAGTCAGATGTCTTATGTGTTGGGGAGGTGGGTGGCCTATCAAGGGTACTGTGTGTGTTGGGTAGGTAGGTGGTCAATCAAAGGTCTTGTATGTAAGGTGTGGTTAGTCTAGTATATTAGGTGGGTAGGTGGTCAGTCGGATGTCTTATGTGTTGGGGAGGTGGGTGGCCTATCGAGGGTCTGTGTGTGTTGAGTGGGTAGATGGTCAATAAAAAGTCTTGTATGTAGAGTGTGGTTAGTCTAGTATATTAGGTGGGTAGGTGGTCAGTCGGATGTCTTATGTGTTGGGGAGGTGGGTGGCCTATTGAGGGTCTGTGTGTGTTGAGTGGGTAGATGGTCAATCAAAAGTCTTGTATGTAGAGTGTGGTTAGTTTATCATGATTTTTGTATCTTTGGTCGATGGTCCTTCAAAAGTCTTATGCTTTGGGAAGGTGGAGTGTCAATCGAGAGTTGTGTTTATAGGTTGATGTGTGATCAAACAAGTGTTTTGTGTGTATTGAGTAGGTAGATGGTCAATCAAAAGTCTTGTATGTAGCGTGTGGTTAATCTAGTATATTAGGTGGGTAGGTGGTCAAATGTATTATGTGTCGAGAGGGGTGAGTGGTCTGTCAAGAGGACTATGTGTAGAGTGTGGTTGGTCTAGTATATTATGTGGGTAGATGGTCAGTCAGATGTCTTATGTGATGGGGAGGTGAGTGGTCTATCGAGAGTACTGTGTGTGTAGGGTAGGTAGATGGTCAATCAAAAGTCTTGTATGTAGTGTGTGGTTAGTCCAGTATATTGGGTGGGTAGGTGGTCAGTCAGATGTCTTATGGATAGGTGATGGATGATCAAGGGCCTTATGTGATGAATAGGAAGGTGATCTATCAAGGGTGTTGTGTGTTCTAGGTTCTCCATGTGTTTGGGTCTCTGGGAGTTGTGTATATACATTTTCTGATCGAATATTTTACAACCACAAGAGACCAAACTTTCTTACTGTTAATACCATGGTTTCTACAACAGAGGCGTTTCAACTAACTATTTGTTTATTTGTTTAATGTGCAAAGAATCAATAGCACCAGGTTTTGTTAAAATCAAGCTTAAAATGTGAACATTATAGAGAATTTATTCCTATTGGCTACTTGCACTTTGCCAACTAATTGAAGTCAACTAAATAATTATGTAGGTTAAACAATTAATTTACAAGTGTTACATCAGTTTTGTACGTTGTTTTGAGGTCAAACTAAGTTTTTAAAGGTACTATAAGAGTATTTTAAAGGGTTTTTTAATGTTTAGGACAAATATCATTGATATGACACTGAAGTTTAATAATTTTAGGGAATTATAACATATTTTGTACACAAATAACCCTATTTATGGACATTTTAACTAAATTTTAAGGGGTTTGGGTTCCATGTCATAGTTTCTCTGACTATTGTGTTGTTAATAGATCATATATCAAAGGGTCCAGCAGCCTTAGTTATTAACAAAGACTACACTCGTTCATCTAGTTAGTAACAAAGACTCGTACATCGTTCATACGGGATGTAAAACAATGCTTGTGGTAATGGAAGCGGATGTGATAACAGCCACGGGTTGACCTTTGAGGTCAAGTGATGTGATAACAGCGATAAAGCCCGGTCACCGTACACCAGTAGGCCTCGTATGTAACAGTGTATTAAATAAAAATAAAAAGAAGTAAATAATTAATATAAATAATAGCTGCCCCTTGATTTTTAATTAAAATGTGTATTGCGGGTTGCCTAGAGTGTTAAGTAGGGGCTTGAGGATGAACTGTGATTCGATAGATAAGTATAGGTAACAGTGTAGGAAGCCGTGGATGAGTACCCAAAGCTAAGAGCGTATGTTAACTGTGTATTTGTTAAAATTTGAGAAAAATTAAATAAGTAATCAGAGCGTGGCATTTGGGTGTGCGCCAGACCAGCAGACGACGTGTACGAAGGTAGCCAACAGTCGCCGGAAGTATCCGAAGGGAAAGGCCGCCATCTTGGATCTGGTTGTCATCTTTTTACATTTATTATAGTGTAAAGTCCGCCATATTGGATGAGGAATTTTGGGAGGGAATTTTGAGGAGGGAAAGACGTCATATTGGACAAAAAAAGTTCATTTTATATAGTATAACATGGAAAAAGACATCATATTGGACAAAAAAGTCCATTTTATATAGTATAACATGGAAAAAGTTAGGTCAAGAGTGTATTTTATATAGTATAACAAGGTTAACAGTGAATTTTATATAGTATAACAAGGAAAAAGATGCCATATTGGACGAAAAAAATTCATTTTATATAGTATAAGAGTGTACATTTTATATAGTATAAGGCCGCCATCTTGGATGAGGGAATTTTGGGAGGGAATTTTCCCACGGTGTGCGAGTTGGCGCGGGAGGGAAAGACGCCATATTGGACAAAAAAGTGCATTTTATATAGTATAATATGGAAAAAGACGTCATATTGGAAAAAAAGTGTATTTTATATAGTATAACAAGGTTAACAGTGCATTTTATATAGTATAACATGGAAAAAGTTAGGTTAAGAGTGTATTTTATATAGTATAACAAGGTTAACAGTGAATTTTATATAGTATGATGTGGGAAATGTGAGGGAAATTTGGGAATTCGGAGGGAAATTTTGGGAGGGAAAATTCCCACGGGGGGTTGGTACCAATGCTTCCGTTTCCAGCGGCCATACTGGGTCCACTTCCGGTCGCCATCTTGGATCCGGTTCCGGCAGCCATCTTGGATCCGGTTCCGGTAGCCATACTGGGTCACGTGACCCGAAGATACCCGAACGTGGTCGCCATCTTGGATCCGGGAGCCGAACATACCCGAAGATTCCCGAGAGTGGGTCTCGCTCTGTTCCTTTATGTCTACTATTGTTCCACCATGGCACTGCTCTTGCTACCTTTTTTCTTTTGGGGATGCCCGCATCGCATCCATCCTTGATACACTTGGAGAAGACCTCTGCCTTTCTTTCCAGGTTCCCTTCGTACGCGTTATCTGCGTAATAACGCAGCTGTTCATCAGTTATGCGTTGAACGATATTCCACTTGGCCTTTTTCACTTAATACTTACTTGTCTTTCTGCTTTGACTCCTCTGGTTGAGAGTTACAGACCATGTTATTAATCGGTGGTCAGACTGTACAGCCGTTTCTTGAACTTCCCAGTCTAGGACTCTTCTGGCCACAGCAGGTGTAGCCAGAGTCAAATCGATATTCGTTTCACCCTGGCCCAGTTGGGCCCAGTAGGTATTGCATGGGTAAACGGTTGACCTTCTCGATTTAGTATAACAAGACCGTGAGTTTCTATAAGTTCTTCTAGGATCTCACCTCGATTGTCTGTTATTCCACTATGCCAGAGTGCAGACTTTGCGTTTGCATCTAAGCCTATAATGACTTGATGTCCGCGCAACTTTCTCAGTGCTCGGTCCAGATGGTCTACGTACGCATCTATAGTATGCGAAGGCTGGAAATAACCACTTATTACATATAAAGGTCCAATCTCCGTATCAATCTGCATAGTTGTTATATGCGTAGTTTTGAATTGGAGCAGTTCCATGGGATCAACTTTATCGCAAAACACTGCTATTGCTGCTTGAGGCTTTTCTTGTTCGGCCTGGTTTCCCAGGATTTTACAATCCATTCCCAGGCCTGCTACCTTGCCACGCACAGTGTAAGGCTCCTGTATGAGGAGGATATCCACTCCCAGGTCTTTTGCAACTTGTCTAATTTCGTTCCCAGCTGTCATGGAACGTTGCAGGTTGATCTGGCCAAACTTAATTTGACCTCCTGCATGTTGGAAATTAACGTCCATAATCAGTCTGAGATACTATTCGCTCAACTTCAGCCAAGTACATAGGACATTCCTATCTGAGGTTGAGTGGTTGCTCGGGAGCGATTTTCCTCCCCT
Organism: Stictocephala bisonia; assembly: GCA_035578905.1. Lineage (NCBI taxonomy): Eukaryota > Metazoa > Arthropoda > Insecta > Hemiptera > Membracidae > Stictocephala > Stictocephala bisonia. The sequence goes on from JAQJVL010004087.1 coordinate 13,539, forward strand.
CAAGGAGCGCGCACAGTTAGCGCATTTAACCTTATTTTGCTTGTCTTTGTGCGGGCAATTCTTGACTTCATGGCCTTCGCCAGAACAGTGTCCGCATACCTCTTGTTTTGCGCTACAGTTCTTGGCCAAATGGCCGAACTTCTGACACTTGTAGCACCTCGATACTATGTGATGGTCCACAACCCGGCAGGACAACCAGCCGAGGAAGACTCTTCCCGTCCTGATCAGGGAGTTCCTGACCAGGGGCGACACCTCAATCACCCAATGGGTCACTGGCTTATCCCTAGGGCCAGTCCGGAACAGGGGCCTGAATTGCGTTCTGTATGCCTCAAGTTCCATATCACAACTATTCTGAGTCCAAACAGCCTCTGCAAGTTTTTCCTCTGACATATCTCTGGGGACATCGTAAATGAGAACCTTCGGTTGCCTCTTTTTGGGCCGCGACATTAGTACCGTCGCTTTGAGCTTAGGCTCTTCCAATAACTTTTCGAGGGATTCCTCGTCATGGACTTCAATTGCCACACCGTCATTACGAATGGTACTGATTCGTTTAATCTTGAGGCCCATCTCGTGTGGTTTCACACACATCTTAAGAAGTGCCTCAGTGGTTTTAGACGAGTTTCCCTCTGACTTGTCCTTCGGGAAAACCAGAAGGGTCTTTTTGGCCTCGCTGCTTGGCTCAATTTTCGGCTTACCAGGTACCTTAACCGCCGGCACAGCACTTTTTGCGGTGGCAGCCGCATAAGACTGCACCGGTCTCGGGAATTTTGAGATCTTGTCCTCCAGAGATGTCATGGCGGACTTGAGCTCTTCCTTGGCGTCTGCCTTCCCTTTCAGGTAGGCATTCTCCTGCAGCAGCTTCAACAGAAGTCGTCGCTGCTGCGAGAATATCGCCGTTAAATCTTTCGCTGCCTGGCTACTCAGGTTGCGACCTTGTTTCTTGAGGATCGCAGTCAGATCCTCGGCCGCTCGGTTGATTTCCTCAATCGGGTCATGTTCCTTACTTGAGCTGGAGGTTCTACGCCTCTTGTTACCCTTTGATTCAGTCTGTCTCTGCGTCTGTTCCTCGTCCTCGCTAGAGACGCTCAGATTTTGGCTACTCCGATTCAGGAGTGCCTGTACATCGGGTGAGTCCTCAACCCGTGGTGTGCCTGAAACGGCTGAGCCCTTCCCCACTGGGGAAGACATGCTTGAGCTGAGTTTTCTTTACTGTCCCTTGTTGTTCGGACTATTTCGCCGTAACCAGGATTTTTATTTCAGGCCGAACCTGTGACCTGGTCTTCGTTGACAGCACCGGTCTCAGGGAGGCAAGTCCACCCAAATGGACAACAGGGGGGGGGGGTGCCCCCGTCCAGATGTTTTTGGACTACCACTCAGTGATAACCCCCTGACTGTCTTTTCTTTGTGCTAACAGAGGGAAAATAAGCAAAATACAAGAACTGTTAGCTTCCAAAGAAGCCTTTTTTAATAACAGTCTTGAATCGCTCAATGAACACTCGATAAACGCACAATCGAATCACTTTGGGCTCGGGGCCTGTAGAGAGGGACATCCGATAGGGTAATACCCCTTTTCTTTTCCTTCATCTGGCCTCGGCTTAGTTAGCCATTTTGCCAGTCTCTCCTTGTCTTACTCTTACTTTCTTCTTTTCACTCTTCCATCAAAAATCAGTGTCCCTACTCTCTTTTCTTTAGTCTTTCTTTTACTTTTCTTCACTTTATCTCTTTCTTTTTCTCTGTCTATCTATCTAGCTTGGCTTTCCTTAAAACTTTGACTTAGTCATCTTCTGCCTTTGAAACCACTGCCCCCGCGAGTCCAACCTCTTACGGAGGGGCACTCCAGGCGGAGTATTCCTGGAGTGGGGCTCCCCCTCCCCCGCGGTACCGGTTATTATCGCCACCGGTCGGGCTAGTCACTCCTCTTTCTTTCCTACTTTTTCCTTTATTTCCTTTTATTCTTACTTGTTCTTTACTTATTTTTCAATGTCCTGTTTTTTCGTTAGAATTTTCTTTACCATGCATCTTAAGTCCGTTAGGTATTCATTCACCAATACTTTCTCTTCAAATTCTTTTCCTTCCCTATTTACTTTTCTCATCAATTCTTCCCTTTCATTTGCATAGTTCTTACATTTCATTATTACATGTTGCGCATCCTCTATCTCTCCACATATCTCACAATATTCATTCTCTGTCAAATTAAAACTCTTTAACTTCCATTTGAAGTTACCGTGGCCACTAATGGCCTGTGTTAGATAATGGTCTGTTCTAAAATTGCTTCCTTCATTCATTACTTCCGGAAAGTATCTCCTGCACTCCTTTCCATTTTTACTGCTTTTCCATCTCTCATTCCATTTTGTCTTCAACTCTGTTTCTCTTCTTTCTTTGCTTTCCTCTTTGTCTCTTCCATTGTCCACATCGTCTGCTATTTTTACCATACACTCAATCTTCAAATCTATTGGCTCCACTTTTGCTAATATTTGCACAGCCTCGGTTGATATTGTGCTATACCCTGCTATGACTTTCAGCAATATTCTTCTTTGGAGACTTAGCCAGCTTTTCTTTAGGCTCTTTCTTCTGACTACTTCTGGTCCCCAGAATTCTACCCCGTACAGTAGTGCTGGTTCCACCACCTTTTTGTACAGCTTCCTCAATGTGTTGTAATCCAGTCCTCCTTCTACTTTCATTTGTCTTACAAAATTCATAAACATCTTCCTTACCTTCTCTCCTACAACCTTTATTTGTCCTTCACAGTTCATCAGTTCTTTCATTTGCACACCCAAATACCTCACTTCACTCACCTGCTCAATCCTATGTTCTCCCACCATTACTTTCATTTTTCTCTTTTTATCTTTTATTTTCCCCTTGTTTCCTCTTTGACCTTTATTTTCCATTCTATGTCTCAGTTTCATTATTACTGTTTTGGTTTCCGACATCTTCAACTTCTTTCCTTCGGCCCATTTCCAGATCATATTTGCAATCCTTTCCAGCTCCTTCTCCATTCCACTTCTCGTGTCACTTCCCACTACGAACACCACATCATCGGCATATGCCACCTTGCTGACATTTCTTCCCATTTCCACTCTGAGCAAACTTTCAAACAATATGTTCCACAGTTGTGGTCCTATTACGGAACCCTGTGGACATCCCCTCGTTATACCTTTACTTAATCTATTACCTCCTACTTCCAACATAACTTCTCTTTCTTCCAAGTAAGACTCTATTATCCTCAAAAGCTCCTCTTTACATCCCCATTCCAGCAGCTGGTTCAAAATGCCAGCATGCCATGCGTTATCGAAGGCTCCTTTGATGTCCGCAAATATTCCATATACAATGATTCCTTCGTTTTCCTCTACTGCTTCTTTTAAATCTCGCAGGGCCGTAGCCGTGCTCCTCCCTTTTCTAAAGCCGTGTTGTTCTCTCCCTAGTTTGTTTTCCATGAACTCCACTAACCATCTTCCAATGACTTTTTCTGTGATTTTTCCTAGGACTGGTAACAAGGTTACCGGCCTATAGGATCCTGGATCTCCCTGTTCTTTGCCTTCTTTTAGAAATATTTTCACTATTCCTTCTTTCCAACTGTTGGGGAAAACCCCCGTAACTTCTATCTTTCTTATAATTTTTACCATCGGCTTGCATATCACTCTTTTCAGGTTCTTTACTAATTCTGATCTGATCCCATCCTTTCCAGGTGCCTTCTTTCCCTTCAAACTTCTAATTGAGTATTCTACTTGTACTTTTAATTCTTCCTCTGTTTTCCATTCTCCTCTTATTTCTTTGTTTCTCTCCGCCACTTTTTTCCTTGTCATCTTTTGTTCCTCTGTTTCCATTACTCGGTCATCATCTGGAATTAATTTCCATAATAAATATTCCATGGTATCATTTATCCCTTCAGTCCATTCTCCATTTTCCTTTCTTATGTTACCTAATGTTGTAGCTGATTTTATTTTTCCTCTTAATATCCTGTATGCCTCCCCGAAGTTGTCTTCTTCCCTCATCTTTCTCAGTTTTTCTTCCCATTCCTCCTTCTTTGCTTTCTTTATCTTATTTTTATAGTCTCTTAAGCTGTTCATATATGTTTCTCTTTCTTCCTCTTCTCTCCTTCTTACCCATTTTTGTTTTTTCCTTCTTGTCTCTCTTCTTGCTTCTCCTAACTCCCTATTCCACCAACTGACCTGTCTTGTTTTTTCTACGGTTTTCTTTACGTTCCTTTCTATTACCTTTGCTATGCTTTCTTGTAACATTTGTACCAAATTGTTTACTTCTCCTTGATCCCAGTTCTTACTTTCAATTTCCTTCTCCATTTCTCTGTAGATTTTTCCCCAGTTTGCAGTTTTCCAATTATACTTCACCTGCTTCATATCTCTTTCCTCAGTTATTGTTTTTTCACATCCTTCTTTCATTTTTATTTCTAGGGTCAATGGTCTATGGTCACTTAACAGATGGTCCTTAATACTCCATTTCAGTTTTCTCCTACTTACGTCCTCAGTAGTTGCTATTATGTCTATATTTCTTCCTCTTCCTCTACTGTCTTCGAAGGTCTTTAAATTGTTTGGTTCGTTCATTATCTCCATGTTGTGTCTTATCAGGACTTCTTCCACAGCCTCTCCTCTTTCATCCTGTTCTTCTTGCCACCATTCTGATCCCGCATTTACATCCGCACCTATAATCACTTTCTTTCCTCTTGCTTTGTTCAACACCCTGTCTACCTCTCTCATGCCTTCCTTTATGTCCCTTGCTGGACTGCAATACAAACTTATACACCTTATCTCTACATCATTCTCCACTACCAACACACTCACCATCTTTTCACTACTTACATCTCTTTCCATCATTCCTCTTATTTGTCTATTTAATATTACTACCGCTACCCATATTTCCACCTTTCCATTCAAGTAAAACCATTCGCCTTTATTCTCCTGTATTTTACCCATATATTGATATGGCTCTTGTAATAGTAGTATGTAAATTTTCTCTCTTTCTGCTTCCTCTATTGCCAGTCTTGTGGCTTCTCTCCCTCTTCCTAAGTTCCAAGTTCTTATCTTCATAGATCTAATGATTCTTTATACCTTCTCTCCATCCTTTGATATACTTGGCATCTATTATCTAATACATCGTGACGGCTTGGTCTTCCCTCTTTTTTGCAATTAATGCACTCTATGTCATCTCTCTCCGCATCACATTCTTTCCATTTATGCTCTCTAGCACAATAGCCACAAATTTGTTTTGAGTTACACACTTTCCCTATATGCCCGTATCCGTTACATTTGAAGCATCTTACTATGTCTATGTATTGTCGTATTCTACAAGTTTCCCAGCCTAGGTATATTCTTTTCTTTTCCATCAGCATCTTATATATCTGTCCTTCCACTTCAACTGTCCAATTTTCTTTGTTATTCTTCTCTCTTTCTCCTCCTTCTTTCCTCTCTCGTCCTCTCTGTATTATTTTTCTCCTTACCTTAACCGCTCTCAAAAATTCCTGTTCGGTTAATCCTTTCTCTTCTATGTTCCTTTTCCATATTTCTTTCAAAACATCCTCTTCATTTTTATTCTTTTCTATGTCGTAAATCATAATCATCGGTTTTCTCTTCATTGTATCTTTCACATCTAGTCCTTTTTCTCTTAGTGTCTGGTTATTCTTGATTGATTCAACTTGTTCTTTGCTGCTTAATTCCAGTACTAGTCCTTTCCTCGTTTTAATAATTTTTTCAACTTTAATTCCTAATTCTTCAGGTGAATTTTCCATTAGTTCTTTCCTGATATCTTCTGCGTCTTTTCCTCCCTTTGTTATTATCACCTCTTGTTTTCTTTTACTTTTTTCCTCATTTTGTTTTACTTCTTTCACCACCATCGCATAGCTCTTTCCCTCTCTTCCTTCCCTTTCCTCTCTTTCTCTTTCCATTCTTCCTCCTTTTTCTTCCATTGTCTTCATTATCTCCTCTACTATTTCCTTTCTTTCATTTACTCTTCCTCTGAGTTCTGCATGTTCAATTTCTGCCTCCATCACTTCTCTCAAAGCTTTCTCTATCATCATATTTTGTTTTTTCTGGTGAGTTTTTCCTATCTTTAACGTCTTCACCATCTCCTCCATCTGTTTCCTCATTCCAGTTAAGCAACTCCTTATAATGTCGTATCTATTTCCTGCTCTCCCTAAACTCTCAACGTCCTCATTATCCGTACTCTCCGCTTCTTCCGTACTCTCCATCATTTTCTTTCTCTCCACTTTTTCTTTAGTTTTGTCATGCAAAGTTTCACTAGGGACCCCCCCAGCATCCGATTGGGGTCCAAGCTGGGATTCTTTTTCTTGATGAAACTGTTCCATAACGCTACTGATTTTTGATTGTAAGAGTAGTAAGATATTTTTAAGAGGAAATGGCTCCCCCAGCCTCGGGTACCCTAATACTGGGGTGCCGGAAGTTATACAAGAGTCGACCAAGTTTAGGTCAGTACAGTTTACAGATTTGAGCCTTCTATCTAAATGAAAGTTGATAGTTAGCTCTGAAGAGGGAAGACAGCTGTTAGGCACAGTTAGTAGTGTTTCCACTGAAGGAACCTACAGCTGAGCTCGGGCTGCGTGGACGCCACTCCACGACTCACAATTGTGAGCCCCTGCAGTAAGTAGAGAGGGACAGATGGAATCTCGTTAATCCGGTCATGAGTGGTACTAAATTGAAGGTAAAGATTGTATCTGCCTTAATATATACTCATTTAGTTCCGCCTTTCAGCGGCAGCAGCGTATACGTGGTACGTGGGCCCAAACTAAAGTTCGAAATAGTTGAAGATAAAAAAATAAAAAAATAAACCTGATTCTTTATTAAAAAATCTATTTATTTTGGATTGCTAACTGGGCTTTAGGTTAGCCCGCCGACTTTCGCGGAAATATTCCCTCAAACCCTGGCCAACTAAACGACCAAATTTGAGTTACTTGTTGAAAAAAATAAATATTTGGGTTACTTGCTGAAAAAAACCTTTTAGCTAGCTCCCTGACTTTGGCAGAGATTTTCCAAAATCTCGGACAAAAACTAAATTAGATTCACTTGGTAGCGTCTGGTTTAAGGTAAAAACATAGTGGAGCATCGAGGCTAGAGTATAGCGGCGAGCGTAGCTGAGAGCTTTTTTAACCCCCGATGGTAGCGGCGCTTCACATGCACATAGTTACAAGCGGCGAACGTAGAGGGACCAAGAGGCTTCAGTTAGCAGAATGTCGTCGGACAGTGAGGACGATTTTTTGTATGAAAGTAATACTGGAAATGTGCTTAAAATAGTAAAATACAGCAAAGTGGTATATTTATTAAGCAAAGAACAAAAATGGTATAACATTTGTAGTAACTTCTAATAGTTGTGTCACATCTTAAAAACAAAAAAAAACCATTCAATTAATTTTTACGCCACATCTCCTCAACACTACACTCAACAACTGTGCCATCTCCAAGGTTATTCAAAGTGAATGGGCGGTCACCGACAGAGTTTGATGCACGGGACCCAGAGAAAGAACCACGGCTAGAAACAGGAGTAGAATGTGATGAAAAATCAATGTCCGTACTGCAATATGCATATTTAATTACTAAATTTTGGACATCATTTCGAAACATCAATTTGTTCATTCCAGTAATCAACTTTCGATACTTTCGAATAAAACTTAAGATCTTCGTAATCAATATTTTTTTTCTGTTTCTTTTCCTGTGCACGTTTTATTTTATTTTCTTTTAGAAGTGAAACCTTTCTTTCTTCAAGCTGCACTAACTTTTTAGTTTCATCTTACCTAGTTGATTTTTCCGAAAGTTATTTGCATGAACGAACCCTCTGATTTCCTTGTTTGCAGAATTGGTTTTTACTGATGGAGTATTTTCAGTCTGTGTATCTTCAGTGCCATTGTTCTCGCCATCCTCATAGGTGAATCTGGATTATCAGGATTATCACTTACCTCTGCTACTTCGGTTTGATCTGCTTTCCTCTTTTCAGCTCGATGTTTACTTACTGAAATATTTCCACTGGAGGGTCTTGCCTGAAATTGTCCCCTTAAAAAATCCAAAGATTTATAGTATGGCGAATTGGGTGTATAGAGAGTATCTGCTCCTTGACCTGATCTCTCTTTTTGAGTTTACCGGAACTCACTTCTCTAGTAATCATGCATTTCCTTCCATTTTGTGTGCTTCTTAAACAGAAACAAAACAGCAGATTTAGGATTTGTATGTGAAAGCTTAAAAATATATGTATTATTATATCGTTTTTCATTTCGCAACTATTTTGCGACCAAACAGCTTCTGTCAATTTGTCCTCTGTCATGTCTCTGGGGACATAATATATTAGCACCTTTGGCTACATCTACTGGCGCTTCCTTCAAAAGCTTATTGTTCGCTTTTAGAATCGGAGTCTCAACAGTAAGCAAAATTGTCAGAGAAACGGTGAAAGAACTGTGGAATGTGTTGCAACCAATTCACATGCCTGTACCTACGACAGACACGTTCCTGCAAACTAGTCGTGAGTTTTTCGAAATTTGGAATTTTCCAAATTGTATGTTTGGTATTAACACTTTGAACCCTAGGCCCTAATGCATGGTTCGGCATGCCTCCCTGAGGATATTTTGGCAATTTAAAAAAAATCAGTGTACATACTAGGTCAGTCGGCTTAGAATAGAAATCGGAAATAAAGCCTACAAAAGGTTTTATATTTTTAATGGCTTTATTTGTTGCCCAATAAGACTATCCTAGATTTTCCTCTCCGGCGGAGTTGTGATTAAGTGGTGCGGGGTAAAAATGTACCCCAAAAAGGGGTATTCTTGCGGTTTTACGGTTATATCTAGTAAAAAACTTAAAATATCGAAAATTCTTCTGCATAAAAGTTGTAGGGCATTTAATCCTGAATAGAATGAGACTAAGTTCATATTTTTTGGTGTTTCCGTTCTTAACTAATGATCATCAAAGTTTGTCAAATTTTACATTTTTATGAAAAATGTGTAACCTACACTATATTTATAATAAAGGCGCATAAAAACGTGGTTTTTAGATTAATTCTTAAAATACAATAAATATTACTATCTCTTTTTCAACTGATAGAGGCAAAATAAGAAACACAATTCATGAAATCAAATTTGTGACGATTACATTTCATAATAACAAACATGGAGAAAAATAGTTAAAAGTGGGTACACAAACTTCACAGACGTGGACGTTTAGTTGTCGTTGGGCCACTCGGCTCCTCAAAGTCTGTATTTTTTTGCTCCTCAATGCACTCCAGGTCATCTACAAAATCATCATCAACATCTCGTTCGTCTATTACATCTGGTTGGACGGAGTTAGTGCAGGAGTTCCCTTTGCAGTTTGCACAAACCAATGAGCACTTAATTCCAGCCTTTCGACACCCACAACCACCTGCACACCCCTTGTTGCATTTGTAGAAAATTGAGGAGAGAAGAGACTGTGGGGCTGGTTCTTTGGAAGTAGGAACGGGATCAAGACCAAACTTCGAAGCCTTCGATCCCCAGAGGAGCGGATCTATCGGGTTTCCTAACCACATTTGAACTTGCAGGTAAGTTCTAAAGCAATGTTGGCGGGCTGCTTCCGATGTTGGTGGTAGGGATGCCAGGTTGAATTTGGATTTTACGAGGGCTTGGGAAAACAGATCGAATCGCAATTGGAATCGGTTTTTTTTAAAAGGGCGTAAGTCAAGAAATCAAAATTTTTCAGGAGACACAAAAAACTGTATAACCTAGGTCTGTGTGTTAAATCAAGTGTTTTAAAAATTTAACTTCAAAGTATAGGGCAAGATCATGTTGTCATATAAGTTTTATTTTAAAATGTTTATAATTAAAGGCTGCATTAAATCCAGTATGTAATAAAATATCGCCCTTTAAAAAAAAAATCAAATTTTTTTGTGGTTAGTTAGGTTATTGAAGTAAAAGTTGACATTTTATGAAACTAAAATGTATTAAAAAAGATGTACATAATAGATTGTTCTTTAATGCTCTTCCTCTTGGTCGAAATCACTGTCTGGTACTTCAGGTGCATCAGTGGTAGGCCACTCAAAGATTTTTTCATAAAAATGTGCATGCTCATTAGGGATGTAAGGTTTCATTTTAATTATGTCATCTGCCTTAGATTTTTTAATAGGCAAATTTCCCTCAGGGTAAGCTGGAAGGCTTGGTGGCAAAACTGGCTCATTACCTTTAGCCAAAAAAAACGTATGGCCACAGAGGTCATTGATAGACGTGTAAGCTTTCACATAGCCCTTCAAGGTTTTCTCGTACACAAAGTGAAAGAGAGTCGTTATTTGAAAATATACTTTGTTTTCTTTACTTGTTGTTTTTCCCCGTGTTTCTTGAGAGATACAAGATTGCTTGTAATACTGTTGATGCCAAGTTTTAAAATCCAAAATATCTTCAGCGGAAACTTCTTGTACTACTATTTTTTCTGGTCTGTTTGTACAGTGCAATATAATTTCTGTCAATTGATGCACTGTAAATATTCTGTCCTTGGATCTTAAAGCCTTAGAAATTATACCAAAATCCCTATCGCAGGGTAAAAAGCTGTGCCCTCTCACAGGAAAGAACTGTACAACTTTTTCAAATCTTCCTGAGTCAGTCAAATACAAACAGAATCGAGAAAAAGGGTTTTATTTTTGTTTTGACCTGTACAGTTGTCGCAATACAAATGTAACTCATTGTATTTGCTAGGAACAGACATCAGGTATTCATTCAAAAATGAGGTAACTTCATTGGGACTTTTTTTACACAGCCCTTCATGATACAGGAAAATATTAGTTTATTTTCTTTAATGTTATGTATCCCAAAAACATTCACTGAGAGTTGACGTAAGTAATAAAGTTCCTGTACAGGAAGTTTAGGCAAGCTAATTGTTTTCATAAAATCAAAAGAGATCGCCAAGAAATGCTTTTCATTCTGACCTTCTTCTGATCGTTCATACTTTAAGGATGTATAAAACTTGTTTGCTTTCCTCTTATGTACTAAGAGCTCAGCTACAGCTGTTCTTTTAGCCACATCATTTAAATGTGGCGATTTGATTTTTACGTTGAGTTCTTTACAAGTACAATAAAACTGGTCAATAAAACTGAATACGGCTGTTAGAAGAAGAAGAATGAATTTTGACATATGGCCTTTTTAAAAAAAACCATATATGAGTTACGCCCTTTTAAACTAAACCACAGGATTCATACTGCTATGTCTGCCATAAGGAGTAGTAATCTTGGCGCCCTTTTAACTGAAATGGATAGCTCTATCTACATACATGACCAAAACAGAATAAAACTAAAATTGTAAAATTCATGACTTACGCCCTTTAAAAAAAAAAACGATTCATTTGTCTAAAGTGTCTCCTGCCCTACCTCCATAGAGAGTTGTTAAAATTCGTCGGCCAGCTTCGGCAATTTTCTTTATCATAACAGCAGCATTTGCGTTACCTGATGACCTCTGACTCATACAAGCAGCATAGGTCAGCTCTTCAGGAGTTGATTGCTGCCTAAGCTCCTCGGTTTTTCTACGTTTTGTCCTCTCGCTACAAGATTTAAAATCCTTCTCAGGCCTTCCGGAAGAACCTGAAGCAAAGTTTTGAATTTTCACTGTTCTCCTCAACCACTCTTCATTTTTTTTCAAAAATCTTGGCTCTATATTATTGCTTAAAGTCCATCTTTTTTTAAAATCTGACTTAAAATATCTTAATGATCTATTGAGCTTTCCTCTTTCCTCTTCAGGGCACCTGTAACTGTCAGCTATACAGTTCTCCATGTACTGAAGCTTTTCTTCTATTAACCCGTGAGAACACGCCTGGCCAAAACTTGAGTGGTAGCACGCAAGTGAGCGCTCCGCTCACCCAGATCCAGTTCTTGCATCGTGAACAAGGTCTCCCCCCTAACACCCAGGGCATCTATTGCAGATCTTCGCACATTGATATGATCCGGAGTTTCCTCCGTTGGATCATCTGGCGGAACCAGTGAGTCCATGAGAAGACCGACAGTGTCAGCAATTGACATAGTCCATTTGTCTCCCATCTTTAGGCTGGTCAAGTATTTTACAACGGTTTGTACTAATAAGAATTAATACAAACTAATTAATACAAAAATTGGATGTGCATATAATGGGTCTGTAGACCAGTAATGCTTCAGGCTTGGAGTATTTAAATTACCCATCAACATGCATAGGCCTAGAAATTTTTCTTAACTCATTTTTATCGACATCCGTCCCCATTTATTTAGTGCGCCATATTTTGGTTTAGGGTTTCCCCGATTGACTACTCCTCGTTTATTGGTCCAGCTGACAATTTTTTCAAGGATGGAGTCATCAAAGATATTTCCAAACATTTCGACAGGATCATCTGTTTGAATATGTATTTCTTCCTGTCCTGTAAAATCAAAAGCTTGAGGGACATGATTCGAGTTTTTCCTTAAACCCTCAACAGCTTCAAAATCATCATGAATGGCATTGACGACAGTTTGAACATTATGATCCTCTGCCAAATCCTCTCTATTACTTTCATACTCAATTAGGCCTAAGTCTATTTCCATTTCATTATTCTGCGCTAGTCCTACAGGATTAGGCCCTCCAGCATCATATTCGTAAGGGAAATATATTTCCGTATTTTCACCAGTTATATTATCCTCTACGTACCTTACGTTTTCCTCACTACCAGTATCACTGTCACTGGATGGCTGATACTCACTACCTCCGTGAAGAAAACAAATCACTTTGATCAGAGTCATCGCCAATTTGTTCACTAATCATTCGGTCTATTTCACTGTCTGTTTATAAAATAGATGACGATTTCACATGTCTTCTTTTGCGATCCATTAATTCACTGATTTAAAAGCTGCAAACCATAACAATCTTCTCCACAGTAAACCACGTTGATACTTTGAGGTTAATCACTGTTGTATAGGAAGACGGAACGAAGTAAGTAAGAAGACAAAAAACAGCAGTTTAGCCAACCCTATTGTGACGTCACTTATCGTCATAGCCACGGACCAAGCGACTCAGATATGCGTCGAGTATTACCGTAGACTAGTACATGCTGAGCAGAGTTTTAAAATAGACTCTAGGAGAGAAATGTTCCATCGATTACCATAGTGACACAGACGTAAATATTCGTCGCTGGTCTATACTAATAGACTGCCGGACGCATATGTGCGTCGGCAGTATGTGCGGAAGAACAGGGCGGCGCAAATATGCGTCGCTGGTCTACACTGGGAGAAAAGCATTAACATTGCAGTAGCGAACGTGTAAACTCAGTTTTTTTTTTTTTTTACTTTTTCTAATTTTACCTTCTAGAGTGTTTTCATATTGTTTCTTATGCTTATATTAGAGTATTTTGATAGTTAAAAACATTCCAATCACCCCTTAATTTGTTAAAATTTTAAAAAATTGACTTTTTTAGATAATTATTTATACTTTTTGTATTTCAAATAACTTTTTTGTTTTTGAACATATTATAATTCAGTTTTTGTATCTTGTTCCTTATAATATAAACTAACTTTTCGGGTATGGATATTATCGTTGAATTCATTTTAAATGAATTATTAGCAAAATTTAAAAAAATATTTTTGCTTAGCGGAAAAGTAAATTTAACAGTTAAAAAAAAAGAGTATTCACAATACAAAGATATCAATACCCTAGAATCTTTATTATATCATGGAGAATAGGTAGTAAAAATTTAAATGCTCCCAAGGCAAATACAAAAGATTTTATTTGAACTTATACATAATAAAAACATGAAAAAAAAACTTTCGGAAATCAGGGTTTAAAGGGGATATATGATATTTTTTAGTTAGAATTCTCCAGCACCATATGTGGTTCCTTCCTGGCTTATTTTCTTTTCTTCCTCAGCTAGTTAGGCAGATTTTAGAAGAGTTCTGTACTTTTCTGATGCCCTTGCTGTCCGCAATCGCAGCCGATGAATATCTTTTGCTTGAGCATGGTGAGCAGTATGTGTGCCTGGTGAAACTTCAGATTTCTCTAATAAATTCTTCATAGTTAAAAGATAGCCCTCATTATATACACATATTCCCTCTCCTACTGCAGTTTCTACTCTTCTTTTGGATGTAAATGTTGTTTTAGGGCACTTGCTCCAGATAACACTATGGAGCGCCTCATTTGCGTTTTGTGTTCTACCTAGGAACAACGTTTCAGGAGATGTTCTGTTGAGAGTCGGATGTAAAGTGGCAATAAATGGCAGTAAACTTTATCATTTATTGGTGTTTTTATTAGTTTTAGAATATTTTCTAACTTTAACATTATTTGATAAGTCTCTTTGAAAAAAACACCAACTATCATTGCCTACTGGGCACTTATCATGATGCGGGCTGTCATCTGTTGACCTAGAGTGATCCAATGTGGCAAATATGGCATTTTTCATGTTTGCTGTATCACCCAAATTTTGAATGAAAGTGTTATTTTCTTACTGCTACTTACTTGCACAAGTTTTCTTAGTCCTGTCCCTAAGCGCTTAGCAACGTGGTTGACACATTCTTGTTTTTCAGTGTCAATATCATTACCATAGACTTTTAGGGAAGTGATATGGTGAAATGATTTGGAATCTCCATCATGTTTGTAAAGCGAAAACCAAGGCTTTTAGACCGTTTCCAAAGTCGTTTAGCGACCTCTGTTTCCATACCGGGAGACGATCCTTCATAGTTTTGTTGACATGTAGGAGAGTGGGTGGCAAACCACGCTTGATATTCTTCTGATTGTTCATCCACCTCTTGTTTTTTTCTTTTCACACACCCTACAATACTTAGCAAGCACCTCATGGTCAATAACTAAACCAGTAATTACCTTTATAGCACATCCTATTCCGTACTTTGATGTAAAGCCCCTCTTATGCCAGGAATCATCGTAACTAACAGCTATGTCTATTGGTTTCTGTATATCTAGTGTTCCTTCAATTTCCATGTACGCCTTCTCGACTTCTACTCTGGCATGTGCAAGACATTCATCTGTGCATTGTTTTGTACAGATTTTGTCTTCCGAAATGGTACACAAGCCTAGATAGAACGTCTCATACTCTGCAATCACAAAATCAGGGATCCTGCCCTTCAGCTTGTACCACTTTATGGACCAATCTATTTCACCCTCACGAGCCGCGTCATACTCCTCCTTGGTGTTAAAGGAGAGCGTCTCCTGGCCTCCCACACAAAAATTTGAAGTGCGGGCATAGGCAAGAAATTTGTGCATTGCTTCGACCCGCAGGTACAGTACGTGCGCTGAAGGTCTTGCTTCCTGGCTGCACGCTGGCCTACTAGTCATATAAAAACATCGACTCTGAGCGAGGCGGTCACAGACAGATCGTAAAGGGTGATTGTTTACGCGTTTACGGAGTATTTGTATTTTGGTATCTCTTATAATTAGACTAGTATTTAAAATAAAAACATCCAATAGATTAAGAGTTTGAAAGTTAACAAATTAAAACATATATCAATAACAGCAATTAAATATATCATAAATCAGTTAATAACTTTAATTGAAATTAAGTAACTAAGACATGTATACTTCTTACTGTCACTAAGAAAAATATTTCTGTGATTTCTCGTATCGTTAAAATACATATAATTTTTATTTAAATTGGTTTAAAATAAAAATGACGAGTTGGGAGTGACTCGTAAGTTTTCTAAAACTCTTTGACGGTTCTTCTAACGACACATTTTTTGAAATCGTCTAGTTCTGACGCTGTTCTTTTTCTCTTGTACTTTTTGGGAGTTGTAAACGAACACTCTCCTTCCGCTGAAGTGTCCAATAAACACTTTTCACGCCAAATTTCCTTTATAAAAGTTTTTGAAATGCCACATGCAACTGCAGTTCGTTCTAACGATTTTTTTACGGGGATCCGTTTTTCATCTCTTAATTTGGCCTCATTCGCCATGAACTCACTTACTCTCCAAATAATTTCCCTAGCCTGACTTTAGTAGTTTGTCCTTGGGCTACTTTAGGAATAAAGCGAGCCATAGTTGAGGTAGGAACCACTAAAGGAATAAACTATTTAGGATTTACGTTCACTAATTTTACAACTTTAAGAGTCTGCAGAGAACGATTTTTTTTCGAACCGGACAAATGATCACGCGTGTCCAAATTTAACAGTTATCTTTAAACGGTCTTTTCCAAACAAATTGCATTTGATCAAGAGTGAAATTACTCGTTGAATTGCTTTGTGGATTCATAGGCCTAATTAGTTTAATAGAATAAATATAAAAATTATTTAGTTTGAAGTTTTTTATTTTCACCTATTCTTCAAAACTAGGCGTATGTATTCATAATATCAAAAGCAAACCCAATGAACAATATGATAGCATTTTAAATAACACTTCATACACGTTTGGTAAATAAATAATGATACAAATATGGATTCAAAATAACGTTGTTTTTATGAGAATTAAAAAGTATGGCCGACAGACTCTTAACACACTTAAAGGAAAAAAAAAACACGAACTGACTTATTACACCACAGTAGTTAGATAAAAACAAACATATAACCAACTAAATAATTGTTCCTAACACGCTAAACCACAAGCCAATATATCGCACGCAATCTGGAAACGTACTGAATGTGTATCCGTAGGTAACAATTAACGTAACTTATATTAGAAGCAAGAGTGGGAAAGTCTGACAATAGCGAATGTTGCCAGGACTGCAGGCATATTGGGCCCTCCACCCGTCTCCTCCCTATCACCGCTCGGCGGGCTCGAGGCCGGACCTTCGCCGCGTGGTCTATACTTGCGAATTAAATCATCTCCGGCGGTGTAACCAACTTCTTTCTCAGCTATGTTACATTAAGTTAAATTTTTTATAATTTGATAAAATAATTTATGCAAAATTAAAATTTCTTTTTTATTTGATCTCAGGGTCGTATACGTGGGTAATTTGGTGGAGCTGTAAAGTACAATAGATTAAGACTGGTTTGACAAAACTAGTTTATTGATACATATCTTTGATTCTTTTTTTTTACTTTACTTTTTTTTATAAATTTTTTAATACAACAAAATTGAAATTGAGTTAATTGTCTAAACAAAACTGTTTTCTAAAAATTGATTTAAATCTAATTTATAACTAAACTTATCTGTAAACTTCGTTGTTTCAGTTGCACCACGCGGTTGTACTTTATGCGTGAATGTCTCGCTAAATTCAAACCTTTAAAACTGCATAAAAATATTACATTTAATTAAATCTTTCTTTAAAAACAATTTTTTATTGTTATTCCAAAGAATTTAGTTATCTTTAATACGTTCACACGCGGTCACATTGTATTCGACCCGGAGAAACACCTTGTCCAGTGTTAGTTCTTCTAAAGATAATGGCAGAGTGGGGTGAGTGATACCTTCAGGACGCTCAGCTTGGGTTCCCCCCACTTACGTTATTTTCCGTTGGATATTCAATTTTTTCCTCTTCCATGCAGTTCGTCTCCGACAGGTGCTGCACTCCACCGGTCATCCTGTTTACTAAAAACGTTGTTTGGATTTGACTTCTGCTTGGTCACAGTGACTCCCCTTTGGGTTGCCATGTAGACTCGTCCAACTACGCGACGGCACATGTTTACTGCGAGATTTTCCTGGAATAGGCCAGCCCATGTCTGAGTTGATAGTAATGAAAAGGAATGTTGTTTATTCAATTCTCAGAAAACATCTGCCACGATGCCTCTATCCACTTTCCTAACTGACTGATTATTTACTTACAATGATTTCAGAATATTATCTGAATGTTTGTTGTTTATTTTAACTAAATATGTTTATTTCTTCAACAAAATAATTTATCATTTATTTAATTTAATTAATTTATTCATCAATTTGGTGGACCTGTTACAGCGGCAACGGCTTTTCTGTAGGAGTCAGAAGCATTGAGGAGTTGTTCATTTCCTCCAAACCATTGTCTCCACTGATAATGTACTTATACTTATCCATATCAATACCACCAAGGATATCGTCAACACTAAGGCCACTAACCACCTGCACCAAAGGCTGAGAGAATAAGCCAGAAGCCTCTGGACACAGTGCACGCAATCTACAAAACAGCAGCCCCGTAATCGTGGAAAACTTGTCATCTCTGAATAATCTGACAAGCTTTCCGCTTGCTCTAATAAATCATGATCCATCTGGGTTTCCCAAAATGACCAGTTGATGGTGGTCTCGAATGTACTATTCAAAGGACGTAAAATTCATGCTGAGCAGAGTTGAGACATCACCCTTTTCCGCTGCTTCTCTGAAAGCTTCGTAAGAACAGAGGGCCCCAAATATAATTTAAGATTCCTTTCTGTACTTTGCACAGATATACGACGCAATTTCACCGATTCTCAACCAGTTAGAAGTCATCCTTACAAACTTCCCCCCCCCCCAAAGATGGAGGTTATGAGGGTCATGATCGAAGATCTTCTTAGCAAGGGTGTTATTGAACCGTCTCGTTCCGCTTATGCCAGTCCATCTTTTCTTGTGCCCAAGCCTAATGGTAAGTCCAGGCTTGTGATGTATTATAGGATGCTCAACGCTAAGGTCGCTATTGACTCGGTGCCTCTGTCTGATTTGTATTCTGCTTTTGATTGGTTCGGTAATTAAATGAATTTTTACTAATTTCTAAGCTGTTTTCCCATTCCATTTCATGTATTGTGAATGGTTTGAATTCCTTATGGTTATTAAAACTTATTTTTGCCCTTTTATTGCCAATTTGTTGGCTTGGAAGAATAAGGTTCCAAATAACAACAACCGTGTTCTGAGAGAAAGGCTGTCAAAGTTGTGTCTTGTTGAACTGCGTTTCTATCACATATTTGTATATATTAAGTTTATTTTTTATGCTGGTATGATGCTGCTTGATTGGGTAATTAAAGTTTTTTTTTAATAAAAAGTTATTTATTAATAAAGAATCAGTTGG
Organism: Stictocephala bisonia; assembly: GCA_035578905.1. Lineage (NCBI taxonomy): Eukaryota > Metazoa > Arthropoda > Insecta > Hemiptera > Membracidae > Stictocephala > Stictocephala bisonia. Next base: position 32,386 of record JAQJVL010004087.1, read on the forward strand.
AGCTATATCATTGTCAGTTTTAATGATTTTATGAGTACCATGAAGTTGGAACCATGTAATTCTAAAATAAGGTAATGAAGGGATTTATAAAATCATTGAATTGTGCACCAAATTGTGGAGTGAAGAAGTTGGGTTTTTATTTTGGCAGTAAATATCAATACACAACCAGTAAACAAACCAAAACCACATTCAATAAAGTTCTTTGCACATGTAAGCTGTATCTGCTGTGCTGAAATATTTTGTTCTCACTTTTAAGTTTAAGTGGTTAAAAGTATTCAGTATATTATTAAAAAACTTAGTTATAACCTTTATTTTTTATTTATGAAAAAAAAATATGGACATGTAAATGCACATAGCATCAACTTTTAGGTAATTTCAAGCTCTGTGTTGAAGACACGTTTCCGCATCCAGCTAGTTGTAGTAAATATCGTATTTTGTTACAACATAATAATTAGAAAACGTATATACAAAATTATGTTTTATACTTACCATGTATTTATTTACAACGCAGAATGGTGAAATTAAAATTTTTAAATAATTGTTTAATATTTACACAAGACATTATGTTCCATCATAATATCTTCTTTTATTATTGATGGTATGGTATCTTTGAAAACAGTCCTGGGGACACAAAGCTGGTCCACTGGACAAGCTTTGTAGTAGCAAGTCGTGTCCTTTCTCTGACCATTATGAGAGCACAATTGACACTTCTTCCTCCCCATATAAATCCCGGTTATTCAAACTGGCGGTGGGGACAAGCCAGGGGAATGAATAAATATATATATATAAAATGTTTATTGTGTATTCATATTTTCATGAAAAGTTTTGTTATAAAATAATAATGTTTGTAGCAATGTGTAGTTAAGTTTAAAAAATGTTCAAGTGCATTTCTTTAATAGGTTTTTCTTTTAAATCCATTAAGGATAATAAATTACGCTTTTATGGGGAATCGCCCATAAACAGGGTGTACCGGAACTCTCTGGAACTTTTCATCAAAAATTGTTCCTTAGGTCAAGACAAACATATTTCACACTATAAACATGGGTTTTTTAGTATAATATAACAATTTTTCTACTATATATTGCTGATTTTCCTTTATTCAATATTTCATTAAGAAAATTGCATATTGGTATTGAAGTAACCAGCTATATTAACCTAGGCCTGTGATAACTTATTTAGGGATGCTCACAAAACAGGAACTAAGAGTTAACACCTGAATGCAATTGGCTGGTGTTACTTTACTTTGATTTGAATAGCATTACCTACAAATCATTATCATTCACACACGCTGAGCTGATAAATACACTATTGATAATTTAAATCATGTAATGTATTGATGAATTTTTAGGAATCAGTTATGGTCAGAATGCTCTACTTCCTTTACTAAGTAACTCCGCTATGCCGGTCCCAAGCCCGGGGCACCATCAGACCCATAACCGATGGTGGAGGAGGAGGGTTCCTAACCAGCTACGCCAGCCAAACCCAGGCTAATGTGTATACATCCTTACAAACTACATCGGCCAGTTCCACGCTGGCATGTACATTGGCTCCTTCCCAACTGCACCAGCCAGTCCCAGGCTGGTGTGTACATTGCTTCTTCCCAAGTACACCAGTCAGTCTCAGGTTGGAGTGTACTTCCTCCTTCCTAGCTACACCAGCATGTCCCAGGCTGAAGTGTACATTCCTCCTTCCTTACTACACTAGCCAGTCCCAGGCTGAAGTGTACATTCCTCCTTCCTAGCTACACCAGCCAGTCCCAGGCTGAAGTGTACATTCCTCCTTCCTAACTACACTAGCCAATCCCAGGCTGAAGTGTATATTCCTCCTTCCTAACTACACTAGCCAGTCCCAGGCTGAAGTGTACATTCCTCCTTCCTAACTACACTAGCCAATCCCAGGCTGAAGTGTACATTCCTCCTTCCTAACTACACTAGCCAATCCCAGGCTGAAGTGTACATTCCTCCTTCCTAACTACACTAGCCAATCCCAGGCTGAAGTGTACATTCCTCCTTCCTAACTACACTAGCCAGTCCCAGGCTGAAGTGTACATTCCTCCTTCCTAACTACACTAGCCAATCCCAGGCTGAAGTGTACATTCCTCCTTCCTAACTACACTAGCCAATCCCAGGCTGAAGTGTACATTCCTCCTTCCTAACTACACTAGCCAATCCCAGGCTGAAGTGTACATTCCTCCTTCCTAACTACACTAGCCAATCCCAGGCTGAAGTGTACATTCCTCCTTCCTAACTACACTAGCCAGTCCCAGGCTGAAGTGTACATTCCTCCTTCCTAACTACACTAGCCAGTCCCAGGCTGAAGTGTACATTCCTCCTTCCTAACTACACTAGCCAGTCCCAGGCTGAAGTGTACATTCCTCCTTCCTAACTACACTAGCCAGTCCCAGGCTGAAGTGTACATTCCTCCTTCCTAACTACACTAGCCAGTCCCAGACTGAAGTGTACATTCCTCCTTCCTAACTACACTAGCCAGTCCCAGGCTGAAGTGTACATTCCTCCTTCCTAACTACACCAGCCAGTCCCAGGCTGAAGTGTACATTCCTCCTTCCTAACTACACTAGCCAATCCCAGGCTGAAGTGTACATTCCTCCTTCCTAACTACACTAGCCAATCCCAGGCTGAAGTGTACATTCCTCCTTCCTAACTACACTAGCCAATCCCAGGCTGAAGTGTACATTCCTCCTTCCTAACTACACTAGCCAGTCCCAGGCTGAAGTGTACATTGCTCCTTCCTAACTACACCAGCTAGTCCCAGGCATGGGATGTACAATTCCCCTTCCAAACTATACCAGCTAGTCCCAGGCAATGGATGTACAATTCTCCATCCCAATTAATCCAGCCAGTCCCAAGCTGTGGTGTACATTGCTTCTTCCCATCTACACCAGCCAGTCCCAGGCTGAAGTGTACCTTGCTCCCAAGACAGGTGTGTACATTATTCCTTCCAAACCACACCAGCCAATTCCAGGCTCGATGGAACATTTCTCTTTCCCAAGTAGAGAATTTAGTCAATGGCTTCAACGTACATTGGTCCTTCCCTACTACACTAGCTAGCCTCAGGCTCTATTGTACATTTATTTTTCCCAAGTAGACAAGCTTGTTTTAGACTGGGTTGTGCATTGATCCTTCCAAACAACAACCATTCCCAAGCTGATGTGTACATACCTTCCATCCAACTACACCAGCCTGTCTCAGTGCAATACCAAGTTCTTTTTTATTGCACATTGGCGTTTTTTTCAGTAAGTTGACTCCATGTATTTTGGTCACCATTGTTTTTATTCAATATGATCAGTTATTCAAAAGCTAGAGTTAATTAATTCCATTTATTATTGGCATCACCATATGTGTTGATAAAGTTACCATTTTCTCAGAGCCCAATCGACCAATCAGCCTAATTTTTTTTATTTTACCCTAGAGAGGTGGCACTGATTTTGAAACACGAGAGGTCGTACACGGAGTTTTACTTCAGGAACAATAAAAATAGAAATAAATTGCATATTTAGTACATATTGTTTATACAAATTAAATTTATTAGTATTAAGATATAATCCTAACATATTTGAGAAACGTTTACATAAAAATAATTATAAGAAATAAAATTTTTTTTTCATGATTCTCTTCTTTGTATTTGAGTGATTATTTATTATAATTATAAACTTATTTTAGAAATGAACAATAAATAATTTATCCATGGTTTCAAATAGAAAACATGAAATTTCGGAAAAAGATATCAACTAACCTTGTTTTTGTTACTTGGAAAAAGTTCTTTTCATTTTATTCACTATCACTTATCTCCATGTCACTATTTTCTTGAGCACAGTTTACACAAACTGCTGGCGATGAATGTTCCTTACAGATGAAAAATCTGCAAATAGAGAATCGCTTCTTGGATAGACGGTTTTTTTCCAATTACAGGCATAGCACCTTCCTGAAGTTACGTCCTCTTTTGGTGGATGAGGATGCTCTTGCTCTGAAATGTCTTAAGAGTTCCCGTAATCTTCGTTTGGTCCATGATGGTGTGCTTTTGATATTTATTCTAGATAACGTGATCTCTTTGCACAATCCTCTAGCTAAATCTTGTAAGAATGTCCTCTTCATATTTATGTCACCAACATTATCCTTTAGAACTATGAAGCTGTTCATTCCACCCATGTTTAGTAGTGAGTAAAAAACTGTCATAGTCCACCTATTTGAAATCCTGGCAACAGAATAATGTTGTTTGTAGTTATCAAGATTATCGGCTCCTCCTTTACTTGAGTTATAAAATAGGATAATCTCTGGCTTTCCGTAAGTCGGTGAGTCGATCGCTGTGTCTATGGCATCATCATAATGCATCAACGAAATTAAAACAAAAGTGCCACGAGTAAAAAAGGGTAAGCCTATGATTTTGAAGAAGTTCAATGCACAGTGGTATTGAGGAAAACCAGTTGTCTACTGTCACGCTGCGTTCAGACTGAAAGAAATGGGTTGACTCATACTCTCTACTACACTCTTGCCAGAATTGTCTACTCTATAAGGGCCTTCTGGCTGTTGGCCTGCATATATTTCAAGATTTAAGGTAAAAAATGACCTAGCACAACTCAATGAAAAAATGTTAACTCCATATCGGGCTGGTTTCGACTTGATGTATTGTCTAAATGCACAACGCCCCCAAAATGCCTCGAGAATTTCATCAACGGTTACAAATTCACTGACAACAAACGTCTTTTTTACAGTTTTCCACAAATTGTTCAAAAATGTCACGAATTGGAGCCAATCGGTCCAAAATCTTTCTTTCTTCCCTTGTATTGACATTGTCAAATCTCATAGCTCGAAGTAGAAACTTGAACCGAAAAAGAGACATAACTAGTGGAAAAAACTGAACTCCTAGACCATTTCTTGTCCATAAATCCTCCAAATTTGTTTGTGACAATTTCATGGCACCAGACGTACAATATTCCAATTACGGCTTTTATCTCAGCAGGAGTTGTCGGTTTGCAGTTCCTCTCTCGTGTACACTTATCTTTCTTTTTTCTATATAAATATCTATCTCTGAATAATGTCTGACGTTCAAGTGGATTTAGGTCCCAAAGCGTGGTTTTGTCTTTGCTTTGATATGCTTTTTTTCCCATTTCTTCTCTTCACAATTGAATTGTATAGTCGTTCTAATAAAGGAATTTCTTCAATGTCATTTGAGTCATCAAATAAAAATATGTTTCTATCTTCTTCATGTTCAGATATCTCCTGGTCATCACTTTCTTGACTTAGTTCTTGTAAGATGCCATATCCATCATCATCTTCTTCATCATTACCCAAGGGTTCTTCTTAAGGATCACTATCGAAAATTAGGCATCTTCCAAATGCACCAGTTGGCCTTTGAAGTTCTTGCTCTTCCCTCTCGACAATTAGTAATAGTCTATTCACTCTACATTCTTCCTGTTCATTCATGATAAAAGAAATAATATATCTACATTTACACTATACACTATATTTACACACGTACTATGCACTAAAAACACTTCATATACAAAATTACTATAATAACTATTCAATTTTAACTCACGCGAAATGTGGCACACGGAACTTTACTCCGAGGTTTTGGTAACGCGAGTGGTGGCAAACGGATAAACGCTCCGTGCTGTTACGCAAAAGACTGATATACAGACGACAATGTGTAAGGGACGAAAATAGTATGACGGTCGTATTCCAGGAAAGAGTCTCTTGAGGTACACGGAGATTGGTGACTGCGTACCGCAACCTACAATAGTAGTTTACATTTTTTTAAACACACGGAGGAAAACTCCGTGATGCCACCTCTTGGGGAATACGCCACTATCTTTAACTTTTTTTTTATTTTGATATTTTATTGGTTTTTATTTGATAGTATTTGACTAAATTAGAGGATTTACGGCTAAAAATGGGTACTGAACAACAAAATAAAGTATTTTTTGTGTTTTCCAGTTTTTGAAGTATTTTTTTTTGTTGCAATATTACTATTTAAATAACTTTTATTTATTAACCGAATTGAAAGCCCTTGATATTACTTTGTTTATAATGTAATGGAGAACATTTGTCTGTATAGTTACTAGGATACCTCAACAAACATTATTTCTGTAATTTATTTTCAAATCAATTAATTTGGTTTAAAGAAATTTTAAGTTTTTAAAGTATATTATTTATTTATACCAGTAAATATCATTTTATTGTAATGATTATACACACAAATGTGTATTGCAGTGTAAAGAAGACGTTGTAAAAAGTTCAACCCAATAGGTACAGTATTGACAGATTTATTCAAACTTACGTGACACAAAACGTGAAAAAACGCAATTCAGAGAAAACCTCATTTAATGTTTGTCAGTGCTTTTAAAATCCTCCTGCTTCATATAAAAACCCCTTCTTTTTCTTTCTTTTGCTCTTCTTCTCGTATCTGGGCACGTTTAAATAATTTTCTGTATTTTTTGTATTTTATTGATTCCCTTTCTTTGCGCAGGTACAAGCGGTGTGTATCCTTTTTTCGGGCGAGGCGCACCATGTTTATGCCTGGTAATATTCCAGTTTTTGAATACAATTTTGTCATTGTGATTAAATGCCCCTCATTATACAAACACACTCCTTCAGCTACTAATGCCTGAACTTTTTTTAAGCCTTTGAATATTGTTTTAGGGCATTTACTCCACATTACTCCGCGAAGAGATTCGTTCGCATTTTGTGTTTTCCCTGAGGAACATCTGTTCAACAAGTCATCAGTTGACAATCGATTATAAAGGGGCAACAGATACTTATATACATTGTCATTTATGGGTGTTTTTATGCAGTCTTGGTGTTTTCTTGGCACAACATTATTAGCAACATCTCTTTAATAAAAACACCAACTATTTTCTCCAGTAGGGCAATTTTGATGTAGAGGAGTAGTGTCCGTTGAACGGCAATGGTCTAAAGTAGCAAAGATAGCTGTTTTCATTGCTTTTATGTCGTCCAGATTTTTAATTACAGCATTTCTGTAGTATTTGGTTAACATCAATTGTTATACCCTTCAAGCTACTATAGGCCTTACCTTCGAGAGTAACTTTTTTTACCGTAATCTTTTACTAAATTCCGTAAACCAGTTCCCAAACGCTTTGCAATATGATTTACACATTCCTGCTTTTCAATTTTTACATCATCACCATATATGTTTAGGGAAGACAAGTGGTCATGTGTCTTTGAGTCACCATCTGAGACAACACTGACATAGCGGAATCCAATGTCCTGCGACCGCCTTCACAGGCGTTCTGCTCCTGCAGGCTCCATGGCTGGAGATGAACCATCAAAGTTTGCTTGGCAGTTTATCCAGTGATCTAAAAGCCAGTTTTCATATTCTTCTGAATCTTCTTTTAGTTCATTCATCTTTTGCTGGCATATTCGGCAAAACTTTGAAGTAACCTCAAAATCGATTACTAGGTCAGTGATGAGTCAGACTTCGTGGCGAGCGGACGACAGTGCCTGGTGCTCCGTTATCAGTTACCAGTATTATCTTGTGCTATGCGATAAGTAATATTGTATTGTGTTTTCCTACCGGTCCTGTTTGTGTACAACTCGAGTTCGTTTCTTTCTTTATTTTCAAAAAGTTGTGGTTGTCGGTTTATAAAATGAGCAGCTGTAAGGTGTGTAATAAATCTGTACCAGCTCGTTATGAAATCCTTTGCATTGACTGTAAGCAGTGCTTCCATCTTAATTGCGTTAATATGACTAAAGAGGAACTTGATTACCTTACGAGTGAAAATCAAATCTGGCGTTGTCCCAGTTGCACTCAGTCAAGACGTAAGAGTATGCAGGTTTGTAGTGATGCGGAAATGGGGAAAGCCTCTTTATAACAGATTGTGAATATGTTGGAGGAGGCGAGAGAGGACAGACGGCGAATGGAAAAAGAGATGAACACATCTTTTGAATATCTACATGGGGTGGTAGATGACCAGAAGAAGATTTTGACCGAACAAACTCAGCAAATTAAATCATTTACATTGGTTATTGAAAACCTAAGGCAAGAAAATTTGGAGCTCAAAAAACAAATTAAATTGTTGGAAGTAAAAGTTGATGAAAATGATCAGTATTCAAGGTCCAATACCATTGAGATTCATGGAATGCCCGAGACTGCTACAGAGGATGTGTAAGAAGTGGTTTCGAGCGTCGCTGGGGCTTTGGGAGTGGAAATTACGAGAAATGCCATTGATGTTTGTCACCGTCTGGGGAAGAAAAGTAACTCCACCGGGCCAGCTGGGATTATAGCAAGATTTGTGAGGCGTGAGGACAAGCAACTTATTTTGGAGAAGAGAAGGGTGAAGCGCAACTTTAACACCAACGACTTGGGAATGACTCAGGTTGCAATCCCAATAAATATTAACGAAAGTCTCTGCCCCGGAAGAAGAAGGTTGTACGCGGCGGCTCGTCAAGCTAAAACCGAGAAGTCCTACACTTACCTATGGATTCGCAATGGAAGAATTCTTATGCGAAAGGAACCATCAGCTCCTGTGAGAGTGATTAATTCAATGGATGACTTGGATGGGTTATAAGTTACAAAGATCAGGTACTTTCATTTGTTTTAATGATAACCTTAAGTTATAATGGAAGTTAATGTAAATAATTCTTTTTCACTTTTTAATGATTTTTGTGTAGATAATAGTGAGTTCGTGGTATTGCACCAAAATATAAATAGTTTACGGGAGAACTTCAACTCTTTTTTAATTTATCTTAATTCATTGAATAAATTACCAGATGTTATAGTGCTATCTGAGATTTGGATACATAATTGTGAACTTAGCGCATTTAAAATAGATGGCTACACTCAATTTGCTAAAACAAATGAGAATTACCGTTCTGATGGTGTTGTTGTTTACGTGTCTCAATATTACTGTGCTGTGTTGGAGCCGCTTATTATAAATACAGCGGATGAGGTCAAGATTAATATTTCCTTATCTCAATCTCTTTCTATATCAGTTCTCGCTATTTATAGACTACATTCCTTTGCTTTGGTAAATTTTCTTCCTGAATTAAGTACTGTATTATTGAACTCACAGGAGCATAATTTGTTAGTTGTAGGTGATTTAAATATTTGTATCTTAAAAGATTCATCTCAGGTATTTGAATATCGATCCATAATGGCTAGTTTTGGGTTAAATGAGTTAATAAACACTCCAACCAGAATAGTTGGAAATAGTTCAAGCTGTATAGATCACATGTATTTTAGGTCAAAAAGAAACGATTTTAGTTATAGGGCGTGTGTTATGGCATCTGGTCGTAGCGATCATGATGTAATTGTTGGTAGTTTTAAAAGCAATATATCCGTTTCACTTAGGCCTGATGTCAGTAAAATTGTACAAAGTAAAATTGATTACGTGCTTTTTAAGTCCAATTTAAGTACATTTGATCGGGTGTATTTATAATGTAGGTGATGTAGATGTAGCTTTTAGGTTATTTGTTGATATTCTGAAGAAATCATTACAGAAAGCCACTAAAGTTAATACAGCTGTTAAAAACAACGTTCATTAAAACCTTGGATGACGGATAGTTTGTGTAGCAGGCAGCAGTACAAGAACAAGTTATATAAGATGGTCAAAAAAAGGGGAACTACTAATAATAGATTACAAGAATATTTTAAAACATATAGTGAACGTCTGAAACTGGATATTGATAATAGAAAACGTAGTTACTACTCTAATCTCTTTGAAAAAAATCACAATAACGTTAAAAAACAATGGGAGACAATAAATAGTGTTATAGGAAAAAGATCAAACAAACTAGATATTAGTAGAATATGTTCATCAAAGAATTCTTCTGTTATTTTACAAGACCCAAAGATGATTGTACAAGAGTTTAATGACTTCTTTGTTAATATCATAAACTCTCTTAGGGACAGATTAGACTCAGCAGATTTAATGGACAAAAATAGGTACAACCTACTTTTTCCAACGACTAGTTCATGTAAGTCGTTCTATTTTTTTCCCACATGTTCAGAGAAAATTGATCTAGTCATAAGAGGGTTAAAACCCAATAAAGCCCCCGTATTGATAGTATATCCGCCTTTGCTTTAAAAGAAGTAAAGGATATTAGTCTTAGCTTTTTTAATTAACTTAAGTTTCGAAAGTGGGAAATTTCCATCAGTATTAAAATTGGCGGTAGTTGTTCCCTTGCTCAAAAAGGGGAATTCTCTAGATCTAAATAATTACAGACCTATTTCTTTACTTTCAGTTATTTCAAAGGTAGTCGAGAAGATAGTTAAAAAAAGAGTTTTAAATTTTCTTAAGCTTAGAAATTATTTTTCATTAAACCAATTTGGCTTTTCTGAAGAAAAATCAACCGATGATGCGTTATTAAAATTTATTTCCGGCATATATAAAGGTTTCAATGAGAAAAGTTCTGTCGGTGGTATATTTGTAGACATAACTAAAGCTTTCGTTGCAGTTGACCATGATATCTTACTTTCTTATATGTTTAAAGCAGGATTTAGAGGAATAGCTTTTAAATGGTTTAAAAGTTATTTATTTGAAAGAGCACAATGTGTAAGAATCAAAGATCAGTATAGTGAATTTAAAAACGTAACCTGCGGTGTTCCTCAAGGATCCGTTCTTGGACCCATTCTTTTTTTAATATTTATTAATAGTTTATGCTCTGGTTATTTTAAAGGTGTCTTAAGCTGTTTTGCTGATGATACTGCACTTTGTTATAACTCAATTACCACTGATCAATTAAAAAATGACATGCAAGAAGATCTCGATTCATTGGAAATATGGTTTACATTTAATAAATTAACGTTAAGCTTAAAAACAAAATATATTCATTTTTCATTAAGAGAAAGATCTACATACATTGATGGGTTATATTATAGGTGTGTTAGTTGTCTTTTATTAGGCAATTCTGTTTGTAACGAGTGTATGGTTCTTGAGCGCGTAGATAATATTAAATATTTGGGCTTAACAATAGATCAACATTGTTCTTGGAAACTACACGTAAAAAACATAAAAAGCTATATGATTACAGTTTTAAGAAATTTTTATTACTTAAAAACCATATGTCCTCTTATTGTGTTAAGAACGTTATATTTTTCTATTGTTCATTCTAAGTTACAGTATGGTATCTGCTGCTGGGGAGGAATTTATTACACTAATATTAAACCGGTTATAATTGCTCAGAAAAAAGTATTGCGGGTTATAGTTGGTGTTAGAAGATCAGAACATTCTTTTCCATTTTTTTCCCATTTAAACATTCTTCCTTTTAGACATTATATTGTTTATAAAGTATTAAGAACTTTTTATATGAGGAGTGGGCACTTAGTGGGTAATTTAAATGTGCATTCTAGTAGATTAAAGTCACAAAACCGAGTGGCTCAATTTAAAGTTAATAATGAAGCCTTTAGGCGTTTTTACACATGCTGTGCGTCAAGATTATACAATAGATTGTGCCCGCTCATGTGACATCATGTTCTACACTTGGATCTTTTTGAATAATTTGAAACGTTGGCTTTTTTCTTTTGAAGATATTGAATTTATTTTAAATTAAGTGCAGAAATTCTTTTTGTTTTGTAATTTAGAAACTTTTATTGGATAAGGCTCCCTAGTGGCACTCTGAGGTTGACCTCTAGGTTAGCACTTATAGTTTAGGAATAATTTTGTAGATTAAGTATTATGTATTTTATAGTTAATGTAGTTTATCACCAGCACAATGTCTGTTTCTAGTCTTATGATGGTATCTCAACACAAATTTTCATTTTAATGAGATACCTAGTTCCACTTTTCTTCTTGTTATTTTACTTTTTTGGCTTTTTCTGTATTAGACTTCATATAACGAAAAGAGTAGTATATCTAACATTTATTAAACATTTTATTGTACTTTTATTAGTTATTAAAGTATACACTACACCTTGTGCATTAAATTGTTGTAAAGGAGATAGGTTGGAAGTTAAAAAAGATTTATGTAATTTTAATTGTACTTATTTCTTGTTGGAATTGTGGAAATAAATTTCTTTCTTTCTTTCTTATTACTTCAATAACGCAGCCGATACCATATTTTGAAGTAAATCCCCTTTTCTGCCAGGACCCGTCATAGCTCACTGTAATGTCCAAAGGCTTTTCTATTTCCAAAATATTTTCTAAATCAGTATATGCTTTTGTTACTTCAACTCACGAATTTTTTAGTGAGTCCTGTACATGCTCTTTAGCAAGTTCAACAATTATGTCAATTTGTTTGTCGTAAGCGGAGTGGTTTAGGCATGGCATGTTTAATCCCATGCTAAATATTTCCAAACCACCATGTCCCTATCCTAATGACAAAAATGTTTTTACCATCCGCCTGTTTGTCATATGGTTGTCTTGTTTTTACAGTTTTATCTTTTTTTTTCTCGGAACTGATAATTTCATCTCACGAGAGACAGTGCAGTGAAATTTTTTTTCGCAAATCCCTTTTCGTTGGTATGCGTAACATTAGAATTAGCATCTGAACAAAACTTGCATGGCATTTGTTCCAAAAAGTTTGAAAGAATGGATAGATCAACCAAGCAATAGGTAGGTGCGTACTCGTCAAAATCAATCTGAGGTTGGTACGATGATACTAGTCATAATCCAGTAGGCCTTTTTCTTGTGGGGTAATGTTGTCACAATTATCAGTAGTCTCTGTTGTCAGCGTAGTATTAGTATTGTAACAGTCATTTCATGATATGACTTGGTCCTGGCTGAACACTGCCAATTTTAAATGAGTCACCATCACTTTTTATCTGATTTTAGGTTTTCTAAATCTCTGTAAGTATCCCTTCTTCTAGAAACTAATTTACTGTTCAATATGGATCTATTCCTTTTACTTTGCTTCACTCTTCCCATATTGGAAAATATTACCCTAACAGACAAATAGAATACTAACAATATCAATCTACACTAAACATATAAATATATACAAACATGAATTGAACCAACAGTTTGAAGAAGGTATAAGTCCAAAAATTTGTTTTTTGGGAAATTAAGGAAAACCGTCTAACTTTTTTCTTTATAAATTTTTTTTTACAATTTTTTTACATTATCTTCTATACGGTAATATATCATTCTGATATTATTTTTTTCATTTTTGTGTTGATCTAAAAAAAAGTTATGACAGTTATAAAGTAGTGGATTTGTTCCCTTATTCAAACTGATGAGTTATAACTGGAATTAAACAAGCAAAAGTTGTGAAACTTGAGTACAAAAAGCTTTAGTGTTTATACTGTTTCAATTTTTTAGTATTTGTACATGGTTTTATGTAAAAAAAAAAACAAAAAAGTTTTTTCGTTTTTCAAAAAAACCCAAAATTTTTAAAGTAAAAAGTACACTAAATTTTATTTTACACTTTAGGTGAGAAAACTGGAATAACAAAAACACAATAAAAATTATCAAACAATAAATCCTTTTATTATACTTACAGTTTTTTTTATATAAATAAAAAGCTTTTTTCAATAGTTAAAAATCATTTTTTAGTAAAAGTCCATAGCTTTACTACTCCATCTCACTACCCATTTCATCATCTCTGTCTTCTCCATCATTACGATTTCTTCATAAAATGTTTTCTACTCATCTGGAATGTACTGTATTATCTTGGAAACATCCTGAATCTTCTTCTGCTTTATTGGAATTTTTCCGTTGTAAGCTTTGTCTTCTGGGATTTGAAGTACTGTTCTAGGTTTCTGCAGAAAGTGTTACTTGACAAACCATCAATATGTTCATATGTTTTCACATAACCAGCTGGTAATGAGTATTCCAGCTGCTTGCATTTAGAAATCAAAAATGGAACTTTATCTCGAGTCTTTCCTGTTTTTTGTACACTTTTGTGGTCAAGTTCTTAAAATCTAGAATATTTTCTGAAGAAACCTGAGTAACATTGAAACCAGTCTTCCCTAGAAGTTTTGATAAGGTCCACGTACTGTTGAGGAGTATAGAAACGGTCTAGATTTCTGATTTTCCTTTTAGCGATTCCAAAGTTACGATCACATTGTAGAAAAGAATGTCCTCGCACCAGAAAGTATTGATAAATTTTTTCAAATCTTCCTATAGCTACAAAAGCAAGCCAAAACGCCACCAATGTGTGATTGCGGTTTTGACCCCCGCAAGTGTCGCTGAAGACATGAAGAATTTTAATATCCGAGCTTAGAGTTTGATTTTCATCCACAACAAGCTACAACCTCGTCAGGACCACGCTTGGCTTCACCATCTGGGTACACATAAAAGTCTGCAGTGTTTATTTTAATGTCATGACAGCAAAACACATACAGCCAAAGTTTTCTTAAATAAAACATTTCCTGAACTGGTATTTTAGGAAGTGGAAGGTTTTGCATGTAGTCGAAAACTATTGCTCCTACTTTAGGATCATTTTCACAGAGGAGTTTTTACTTCTTGTTGTTTATTGTAAATTTTTCTAGCCCGGCGAAGATGAACAACCTTTTTGGCCACAGCAACACGTTTAGCAGTTTCCTTAAGGAAAGGGCTTCTGATTTTAGCAGTAAGCTCTTCACAGGTGCTACAAACATCTATTTGTAGACGTCCAAATCTGTGACCATGATTTTCGTTGTGTAGTACTTTCTGTAGAAATCATACTTCAATCCACTAGCAAGATTTGGATATTTTTTACAAAAGAGTTCGTACAAAGTTCTAATGTTCAGATCGGCACTTAAGTATTTTGTGTGCTTGTTACCATAATGGGTTTCTTTCAAGGGAAATTCTTTGATATGTTCATCAATAAAATTACGAACCTCATCAGATATTGTATATCCACGGTTGTGGTGCCTACCTCTTTGGTCAATAGGTGTTGTGCCTAGAGTTACCAAAGATGTCAATCTAAATATTGCTTTATTTTTCACACAATACAAAATGGAAAACTCTTTCTTGCACACACATATACGCTCAGAGTTTTTCTTCACATGATAAATGAAAGTACTATCACGTTTTGAGAGGTTCTTCACTCTTAGAAAGCCTACGTGCGGGTGATTTACGATCAATAAGACCCATCAAAAAAATATCTTGTTCATTTTTTGATGGAATGTCAAGATATTTTTTTCAAACTAAGTTGTCTTTCGTGTACATCGAACTTTTCAGTGCATTTATTTTTACATAAACAATCTCCATTGTCATTTGACTTAGCAGGTACGGTAACACCTGTTCTAATACTCACATACTCTTCGCCACGAAGTCTTTTGTTCTTTTGGACCTAGCTTTTATACGTTTCTGTGTGACGAATGCCTTTCTTCCTTTTCACAGGAGTCAATGTGTTTTCCATCACTTTCAGACATTTCACTGTTATTAACACACCAATAAATAAAGGTTTGACACAATTTTAAACAAGGAAATAAGTGCACAAAAATAATAGTATTGGCCAAAAATATAAACACTGTTCTTGAAAGACGTGTCTAGTATACGGTAAAGTTTTAGGTTAACCACAAATCTATGATGAAAACAAACAACAAAATACAACATTAATCAAGCGTTTTCATCACTTTTCAGACATTTCACTGTTATTAACACCACCGACAAATAAATGTTTAACACAATTTTTAAACAAAGAAAACAAGTGCACAAAATAATAGCATTGGCAAAATATAAACACTGTTCTTGAAAGACGTGTCTAGTATACTGTACAGTAAAGTTTTAGGTTAACTACAAATCTATGATGAAAACAAACAACAAAATACAACAGAACAGCAGGCAGCAGCTTTTCCCGCCTGAGGAGAACCCAAAAAACAAGAAAATAAAACCCAGGCATTCACACGCACCTGGCGGGGGGCGTTTTAGAAACAGGGCGGAGTTTGTTCCCTTTTTCAAAAATTTCCCCCCTAGAATTTGCAGGCCCAAAATCACCCTGAAACCGGGGGTTTTTTTTTCCGTTTTTAACTGGCAATGTTTCGCCCATGCGTTTAAAATTGGTTTTTCGAAAAAAAGAAATATCGATTTTTTGGCCCCTTGTTCCCCTTTTTTCAAACTCTGTTTCAATTCCATTTTTTGAAAAACTAAATAATTTAAAAAACAATACAAAGAAAGGGCCCAATAAAAAAACAAATACAACCCCTAACCCCTACCCAAACACCCTTCCAGTCCCCTAAAAAACCCCCAAAAAATCATTAATAACCCCCTTAATTCAAATTTCAAACTTTTTTTAAAATTTCAAAAAAAACAAAAAACCCAAACCAAAACTAAAAAATAAAAACCCCCCAACCCCCTTTAAACAACCCCCAACAACAAAAATTAACCCTAATCCCCAATTTAAATTAAAAATAAAAAAAACCCCCAAAAACCCCCGTACAAAAAACAAAACCCCTTAAATACCCTTTTAACCTTTACCAAAAAAAAATATAAAAACCCCAAAATAAAAAATATTTTACCAAACCAAATTAAATCCCCCAAAAAACTTAAATTTTTTAAAAAAATAAAAAAAAATATTTAAAAATCCAAACTCCCTTTTAAAAACCCCCTTTTTCCCAACCCCAAAACCCCCCAAAATTTCCAAAATTTAAATTTTAACCTCTCCGTGGAAAAGTGTTGCCCCCCAAAAAAGTAAATAAAAATAAAATAAAAAAAATTCACCAACCAAAAACAACATTTTTACAACCAAAAAATAAAATTTCCAATTTTTATAAAAAAAAACACACACAAAACAAATTTAAAAAAAAAAAAAAAATCTTAAAAAATTTTTAAAACTTTTTAAACAAAACCCAAAAACAAAATAAAAATTAATAAATAAAAACCTTTTTTCCCTAATAAAATTTTTATAAAACCCAAATTTCCCCCTTAAAAAAAAAAAATTAAAAAAATTTTTAACCCCCACCAATTTATCTACTTTTAAAACCCCCCAATAATAAAAACTTATCCCAACTTCCCAAAAATTTAAAGCTTTCCAATACATTTCCCCCCATTTTTCAAGCCTTTTTGGAAACTTTTATTTTGACTAAATAAAAATTTCCTTTAATTTTTCTTTTTCCCAAAAAACCCAAAAAAAAAATGGAAACGCGCCACCCCCACCCCAATTTTAAACTTGGGAAAATAAAAAAAACAAAACCCAATTTTTTTACTAAGATTAAATCGGGAATTGCCTTAAAGAAACCCAAAAAGATTTGGGGAAAATTTCTTAAGAATGGAATTGGGAAAATATAGAATTTAATTTAAACTTGTTTTAAATCCACATATAACAAAAAAAAACTCTTGCATGAAAAAAATCAGTTTCACCACACGAGAGACTGGTTTTCAACCTTTGATTCCTAGCAAAATGCAGAAGCTTTTTTAAGGGTATGGGGTTTAAAAACAAAAAAGTCGAAAAAAGACCCCAAATGAAATAGTTTTTTGAAACTTGTAAAGCCCCCTTTTTTCAAAGTTTGAAAAGGGGTTTTTTTAAACCTTTAAATTATTCAAGTAAAACTTCCTATTTACAATATTATTAAAATTTTAATTTTTTAAAACATTACCACCCCTTTTTACATTGTCTAAT
>JAQJVL010004088.1:0-49891 GCA_035578905.1 Stictocephala bisonia
TTTAATGTTTTAGATGTTAAACAATTGTTCATTAAAGTTTTGCTTTTGTATAGTTTTAAACATGGCCACAGTTTTTATGAAACCGTTCATCACCCCTACGCCACCAGGCACCATGTAAATATAGGTATAAATACACCTCGTGTAACGAAATCAATCAATAGGACAAATGGAATGTACTTGGCTCATATTCTGTTTTATAATCTTCCGCAGGTGATGAAAGCCATAGATTTTGATCGTAAAACATATTTTAAGAACAAAATTACAGTATGGTTACTGGGACTGGACAGGGATACTTCCAGTGACTTGCTACGGTCAGGGTACCTCACATGACGGTCGGCCGGTGAGCGTAAGTGGGTTTGGTGATGTTAGGAGCAATCGAAATGATTGAGAGAGACATTGATTGAGTAAGTAAGGTAAGCAAGTGTGTAGGATATGTGTAGAATGTTTATTGGTGAATAAGCGTGAGTGTGAGCGAGTAAGTATTTGGTGAGGTTGAACGTGAGTATGAGGGTGCAATGTAGTGTCATCTCTTTGAGTGGTTTGAATGTGAGTGTGAAAGTTGCAATGTAAGTGTCATTCGTTTGAGTGGTTTGAACGTGAGTGTGCAATGTAAGTTCATCTTAAGTGTTTGAACGTGAGTGTGTAATGTAAGTGTTTTCTTCTGATGTGATTGAATGTGAGCGTGCATTGTTAGTTTTGAGGGTCTGAGTGGTTTGAACGTGAGTGTGAGTGGCAATAAGTGTTATCTTTCGAGTGTTGAACATGAGTGTAGTATGCAGTGATAGTGACATTTCTTCAACTCCTTAACTCTATTTTACTATTAGTTTATGTTAGTTTCCATTATTATACGTAATTTTACATACTTTCACAATGTATGTTAGTTTCATAATGTTTTTAGTTCACATTATAAATTGTTTTAGAATTAAGTATTTAGTGCGCGTTCCCCACCTACAAGTGTGACTCTGACTCGGTCGTCGTCGGAGGTTTTTCTCCGCTCTCTCGGACTTAGAGTAATTTTGAATCCTTCGGTTCAGAGGGACTTGTGTTCGTATTTATCAACAATTCATAAACTGATTGAACTCAGCCATCACCCACAGGCAGTAGCCCATGTGGTGGCTTTTCTCATATTGTTTGTAAATGTTATGTGTATTATTTTATGAGATCAATAAAGATTATTATTATTATTATTATTATATTCTAACTATAAACTTATGTGGTAATAAATGACAGTGAAAATTAGTCTCACTGTTGTTCAATAACAACCTTATTTATAATAGTTGCAAAGAATGCACTCAGATATTGAGCCAAACAGGGATGGCATTCTTTGTTCCCGTGTTCAGCAGCAAGACCCGGCTGGTAGGAACCAGTTTAATACCGGCTCCCGTCAAAACTCTGTCAGTATTGCTGTTGATTTACATATTATATCATATAGGTTTCCTATATGATATAATATGGATCATATAGGAACATAACCATGACATAACATTACCCAACTTAATAACTTGACCTAACATAATCTAACTTTACCGAACCTGACATAACGTAATCAAACATAACCCTTACACAACCTAACCTAAACTATTTTTCATAGAAGTATATTATTTGACAGTAATCAAACCAAACCTTACCTAACCTAACCTAAACTATTTTTCATAGAAGTATATTATTTGACAGTAATCAAACCAAACCTAACCTAACCTAACCTAAACTATTTTTCATAGAAGTATATTATTTGACAGTAATCAAACCAAACCTAACCTAACCTAACCCAATGTTGTGTACGAATTTGCGCGTGCGTATAGTACAGATATCATTTACTTATAACAATCATATAAAATAAGGCGTTTCTGATACTGATAGAAGCCTTTATTTTCTTTCCAAACAGCTGGTTACCTTATTATTATTTTAGTAGTTTGTTGTTTTAGTAATTATTGCTACAGAAAATAATTTGAGTTTTGGTGCCAGCTAAAGGAGTTTGACCGCAAAAGTTTTTTTTCAAAATATCTGGTTTAGTAAGGGTATTGCAATCTTTAATTGCAAGCTCATGGTTTTGGGATATAGATAGACAATACGTTACCTATACCGTGTGCCGTATAATGTCAGTCATGTTGTGGTTACTGTGTCCACAAATAGACACACACATAGTTTCCTGCTGGACATGTGGGGGTGGTATACAATTCAGTAACATATCTGAGGGTTGACTGTGTGTGCAAGCAGGAAGCTATGAACACTGTCTGACACAATGTCTTGCTCTATAATGGGACATAGTCATTACTACGACACTAATAACATTCTATGACGAAAATGTATTCAAAACTAAATTTTGTGCATATTCAAATTGTGCATTACATTTTTCGAAATTTCAAATGCATTTGTATTTTGAAATAATAGTCAGCTTAAAATAAATTGCTTATGAAGAAACCATTTGCATTGAGCAATATTGAATTATAATGTTAACCCAGCATTTATTCTGTATTGCTTATAATACGGACATAAAATAATACTAAAACTAACTAGTTTATCAATGATATTTCGAAGTAACTTTAACATAATATGTAAGTTAAGATGAGTTTTACGTAATATAACTTTACAATTTTAAGAAAGAAATTTAGCTTGTGTTTTTATAACAAATGTTTGTCCAATAATTAAATAGATAGTTAAATTATAATTAAAAACCCTTATACAACCAAATCACATGCCTCCATCACCAAATGTTAGGTACAGGATGATCATGTGTGCAAAAAACAAATGAATGAGTTATTAAAAGTGGTGGTAAATGGTTCATTAAAAAAAGTATATATGTTAACAAATTTACGATTTTGTATAGACCAGTACATTTAAAATCATTCAAATAATTAAAAAACCAACAACTACAACATTTCCTTAATCTTTAAGAAATCAACAGTATAATAATTTTAAGTAATTGGCCAAGAGCTTAAGCGTAAAGCAGCTTATCCATATCATGTTATATTAAGTTATTCATGATGAGAGTTTTTGCTCTCCTCTCCAGGCAACAGTTGATTATACACGTGAGTCATTGTAAATGACAATGTATTTGTTCCAAAAAGCTTTAAAATCAAAGAGTTCCGTTCTTAAAAACCAAACCATTTAATATTATCTAATATTAGGACTAAAATTTGGTTTTGTAAACTAAAATTGGTTGTTTTGTATATTTATATTTCACCAATATATGTTCTATTTTCCATTTTCTAGTCACGCCTAAGGTCAACTCTTGTTAACTAAGATGTGAGGTCTAAAAATACACTTACCAATAAAATTTTTAAAATAAATATACAATATTTACGTATGCATTGTTAAAAAATATCGTTAACATTTAAGGATACAAAAACATTATGGATGTAATTAGGATATTAAGGAAAACATAATTTTGCATATAAATAGCAATCGAGGGTGTTCTGCAGGGACACCGAAACTCAAATCTGAAATCCAGTCGAACAAAAAGTGATACCAAAATGTTTACGGAGGTCTCTCTGGGTGTATTACAGTTTAGGTTTGTTATATTCTGTTGGATATAATGAAAAATGATAAACATTTGTACAGTCTGAGAACATGTTAAATCATATAAATCTGTTTTTATGTTGGGGAAAGGGAAGGTCTATCAGCTCCACCCATTCCTAATAAAACATACAAAGCCACCATCTTTGAGAAAAAAATTGCTATAGATCATACTAACATAAAACTGCCTTTGAAATATGAAGTGACTCGCTTAAGTTTGCCACTTATACTTTATGTTAATATTTGTGAACCAATTACCATTGTTTATGTTAACATCAATAAGAAACCTTGTTCGATTGTATCATATTACTACTGTAAATACTAATATATATTAATAATTTACTATACGTTAGAGTTAAGATGGACCCAGCTGATAAGTATATTTGTGTTACTTAGCGGAGTCAAAATTATGTATCCTTTTTTAATAAACTTATTCTCTTCTTTTCTAAACACGTTGTTAATATTTTCAGGTGTGGTTTCCATAAAATAACAACCCAAAATATGTTCATGTTTAATAAAACGTATATGAGCAAATATTGGAAATAGTATAAGATAACAACAATTCATAGATCGTAAATCCAATATAAAATTCATTTTTTAATGTAACACAAACGTTTTCGAAAGCAAAGCTTCCATCCTCAGGTTATGTGTAAAAAAAAAAAAAAAAAAAAAAAAAAAAAAAAAAAAAAAAAATTATTCACACATAACCTGAAGATGGAAGCTTTGCTTTCGAAAACGTTTGTGTTACATTAAACAATAAATTTTATATTGGATTTACGATCTATGAATTGTTGTTATCTTATGTTCATGTTTTGTTAATTGAACTATGTTTAATGAGCACAAGTGTGTTCTTATAAAAACAAAATAAATAAAATAATATATTCGGTGCTATTATTAACAGTTATTATCAATAATAAAGGAAAATAAAACACTGATATAAGGATATACACAATGAGATGTTTATTTAGAGTATAATTAAATAAGTAGTTTTGAATAATGTTTTATGTATGTTTTAGGTATGGATTTACTAAACCTCACAAAAGGTATGTCAGTCATCATATTGTTATGTGGTTAAGTAATTTTAAGAAAATTATAATTAGTTTTCAAATAAATATTAGGTTGCTATTTGGAAAAGAATGTATACAAAGAATATATTAAATAGATTGCCATTCACCTTTCCATAGGGGAAATGGACAAAACCCTTTAGATTGACTCACGCAAACGACATGCGTTACTCACTACTACGTAACGGGGTTAAAGTAATTTTGATGTAGATTAGAGAAAATTTGACCAAACATATTTATTTTATACAATATATAGACTATAAACATTTGAAACATGTTGATATGGCTGATTAATTAAAAATCATTAAAGTCTTTTAAAATAGATTACTTTTAATGAAAAATTACCATCATTATATGAAATATATTATTTAGGATGGGATTACAAGATTAGGCACAGTTTATGCTGGATTAGGCACTGTTTTAATTTAGCTGAAACGAATTTAAAACAGCAAATATAATTTGATCTGTTAAGTAACCAGAATTAACCCTCTCGTCCCAATTTTAGTGGTTTGGGTGTGATGTAATATTCTTGCAATTTACATAAACGTATATTTGTGATATTTTAGTTATTTAAAATCATAATCAATTCAATTCTAAGATTTGCTGTAAGAAAACGTAGCTTAGTACATAAATGAATTAGGAAATACTCCATTTTCTTCTTTTTTTTAATAATAACGTATTACCAATGATAGGATTAGTAACAACAACACGATGCAATAAAATGTCAGTAACATCTCAGTGGTCTGATTTATTTTTGTTGAAAAATGTATTATTGGTCTGTATATATTCACTCTGTACGCTAAAAAACCGGATTAGTTTCGAAATAAATACGAAGTAAATTGAATTTTAAGGGATGTTTTGTGCCGATAACATACATTGCCTTGCCAGTTGTTTAAATAAACAATCTGAAGTGTTTTAATGAAATAACAGTTTTTGTTAGGTTGTACCTTTTAATCCAAACCATTCAATCCACCTTACAAATGCGGAATTTTAACGACAATATTTTTTTCAAAGTAATATCTTGACACTCACCAGTTATGATTTTCCCAAGCTAGAGAGTTACTTTATTGTAAACATATGGTGGCAGAAGGTTTTTATTTTATAAATATATAAATGAAATAGTAGTTTCGTTGACTATAAACTGCTCAGAATAATTTAAGTTTGCATGTTTACACTTTTCTTACACCAACATTTCTGAAACATGCATACCTTATTTACCTTTGATTGTTGTTCACGGAAGAACGAGAGGTTTTATTTAACCATGCATCGTTAATTTTTAAAGGCGTGGAATGTTGTTTGGGTATTTGGGACAGGATAGAATTCATTATCTTGACTATTTATGATCTAATGACGATATAACTATTACGACCAACTCTTGTTTTATTGAGTGTATATATTGGTAGGTAATTATGCACTTTCTAGACAGCTCTGAAAATATGTTTTCTTGTTGAAAAAGTGGTGAAATATGAGTTTATAATTCTTGAGGAGGTTAATTATAGCAACGGAAAACTCGTTTTTTACCGTAAAATTGAAAGATAGTTTTTTTATGTAGTAGTAGAAAAACAAACTTTTGTAAAATTTGGAATTTAAGAAACTTTTTTCAATATACTTGTTTTTTAATGCAGAACACGAATATAAGTTGGTTTGTTAATAAAACTAAGTTTTTAGCAATGAAAAATATAATTTTAACTGACCTACCCGAACATAACTATACTCAACAACATTTCGTAATTTGCATTAAATTTGGGTGGCTCACTGCGCTCGACACACCTAAGCTTTCGGCCTCGGCATGTGACTACAAACACCACTAACGCCTTCAACCAGCTTGACGCAATCTAGATACTGAGTCAAGATTGCATATCTTATAGATGTAACGGCGCTGATACTCACTCAAATGCTGCACATGTAAGGAGTCTAATAACTACCAATAGCGGGTTTTGTTGTATGTTTTACTTTTTTTCTCACAAGTATAATGTATGGTTTTCCATTAACACCCCTTCACTATCAACTAGTTATTATTTGTAGAAATCAGTTATTTAATTATTATGTGATAATTTAACAGTTCAATTATTTCGTGTATTTCTAAACTAATGACCGTATTAAAATTTGTTTTTGTAACCTGAATTCTTAATTAAAAATTAGTTTTATGGTCTAAAATGGTTTTAATTATTCAAAAAATAATAAGGTTAACGTACCTTTGTCGTCTTCAGCAACAACATATTTTATTGGACAACCGGTTTCAGAGCAAGAACTCCATGGTCACATCCAGTTACCTGCCAGAAGTGTTCCTTAACAAATAATTCCTAAGGGATGGAAACGGATCCTAAATATTTTATTTTTTTCAATAAGGGTAACATTGGAAATAATTTATTAATATATTTTAAACATGTGATACAACAAACATAAACCTGACTCAAAAGCTTAGCTACTTTTGTTTTCATTGTAAAATATTTTAAGGTTGTTTCTGATGTTCCGGACATAATTGAACTATTTTCTACCCCCTTAAGGAAACTTACATGACTTTATAGACTATAAAATGTGTTATATTAAAGAACGGCAGCTGGCTGAGCTTTTATATTTAAGTGATTGTTTAGATAATAGGCCCCTACCAAGGAGTAAGGGTATGCAAGCGTAGAGAACAACCACATACATACAAGTACAATTACATAGTGAATCATTTAGACTCCCGTAAATTCATTCCTAGTATTTGGGGTGCTATACTAGTATTCATACAAACTAAGTCATTTACTGCTGCAACACAAGGCGTTCCGACCGGCCACAGGTCTTACCACAAATAATACTAGATTGACTGTTTAACGTAAAATCATAATATTACATTTATTTACATTATCTAACTCACATTACTTGCCTTGTTACCTATTTATTATAAAAAAGAGTATAAATACCCACAAAGCATCTTTGTTCTGTGTCTTCAATAGTATAATGTCCAACGTACAATATTAACATGTTTATTTATTTACAAAACAGCTGTTATTAATTTACTAAAATGAACCTAATGTTATCCTTATGGAACAAACTTTTAAGGGTGGTTACTCCCCCTGAGAAGTACTGTATCACGATGAATCTACTTTAGTTGTCCTATTTAAGACCTAATGAAATAGTGTAAAAAACGTTCAGATCTATACTTACATGGGAAGTTGGAGAATTAGTGATGTGTGAGTAAATGTATTCTTCAGCTCTTATGTTTGTTTTGCAAGTTGTTTAATTGTATTACTTTTATTTTAATTAATCTATCATATGTATTTTTAATACTTTTTCCATTCCAAACAAACTTTGAAACCTTATATTCTTTCTCTCACCTTTCATGAATTAAATTTTTTTTAAAAATATATTAACAAAATAATTATTTTATATTAATTGAAAAAAAAAAAAACAACGTAACTATACCAAGTTACATACTAAATCGCCATCGTGCAGCTTTTTAACAACTCAGTTTTACGCACAGGCTTCCACCCATGCAGGCCTTTTCCCTATAGCTAATATATTAACTGGGAAAATATGTTGTATTATGTTTCATTTATTTTATATTTATACTTATGTTTCCTATATTTTATTTTGAAAATAAGTATTAATAAAATTTTATGTATTTATTTATGTTCTGTTTATAGAAAATAAATCAAACTTTCATTTCATTTTCAATGATCCAGGGCTTTGCCTCATATATATATATATATATATATATATATATATATATATATATATATATATATATATACTAGGGGACACCCCTGCATGCTTCACGTGCCAAACAGGACGCTCGCTGCGCTCGATACAATAACTAAACATAACACACAGTAACTATACAACACAAAACATAGTAGATGAGTAATAAGTTTGAATTGTAACTTTTATTTGTACATACATATATTTTTGAAGACTCAGTACATTGATAAATTAAAGTTCAATACAGATGGGTGTGGGTCATCACTACAACACGTGTAAGTGTGGTCATGTTGATGCATGGCAGTATTGTTTTATAACATGCATATTTAAAAAGCTGTTTATGCAGTATGTGATCGATTCATCAACTGGTTGTTTTCATACCTCATGTATTACCAGAGTTGTGTTACCTCATTGAAGTAAATAGCCTATCAAGAGGGTGTTAAAATGATGTTTATCACAAATTAATTACAACATATAACCATCAATATTACTAAATACAATTTTATATCTCCTTTATTATTTAGAAGATAAAAGACGTTTTAACTTTCATCAACAAACAATTGTTTTCTAAAAGTCACTGTTAGTTTTAGTTTCAAATACCAGGGTATGAAATCTGATTTTCACTATGAAAAATTTAAATAGATTAAATTACCCATTATATTTATTTATACATAATTATGTGTCATATTCACGTAATTAACTATGCGAGTTATTTAGATGTTGGATGCTTTTTAAATAGTTCCATCTCATTTAATGACTTATTCAGTAATATCAGTTCTTCTCATTGCTTGAATATTTGAAATCTACAACGAATTGGACTTGGTTGTATTCAATTTGTTTTTTAAATGTATTAATGATGGAGTCTCAGACGAGGAAGACAAAAGTGGTTGGAAATTTGACATTATTACGTAAAAAATACCAATCATAACGTCCTTGGACAGTTCTTGTCAACTGTGGTGTGTATGTTTGTTTTGTCCCCGAATTGTATCACCTTGGAGAGAACTTCTTAGACACTGCATTTGGAGTGAATCGTCCTCACTTCATGCATGGGACTAGACGTCATCGTCACTGCTTCACCTTTTTGTGATTTTGTAGTGTTTTATTCCTACTGATTTTTGTCTTTTCAGGTTAAAATGTAACTCTAATAGTTATTGCAACCAATAGTTATTTAGATAAGAAAGACGTTCAAGACCTTCCGAGTCACAGATATCATTTTGATGCATGCCTAATGTCATTTTAGATAATTACTACTGTTTTCAGGTACCGTATGTTTATGCTTAGCTAATACCTCATTTCAGTATGATTGGAATAATACTTTAATTGTATTTTAACATTTTTGTCAGTTGATATCGTGACCTCGGCAGCTCCTAATTTGTTACATTAATTCACCCGGTTACCATTTTTTGGATTTATTATAAATTCATTTTGTTGTACCCCATTCTAGGTTCTAGGTTAAAATGTAGATAAGTTTATTAATTAATTTAAGAACGTAATTTTATAACATGTTTGTTTGAATATAATTTAGTTTTTATATCTAAACACTTGAAAAATATATTGATTTTACCAAATAGAAACGTTGTAATTGGTATTTTGTACGTAATGATGGAAAATATGTACAGTGACCGACAAAGGAGTGTAATAAACGAATTCCTCATCTAGTTGGGTTAGTTGTGGTTACCACTGTTTTTAATTGTTCACCATATTCAGTGAGCAGTGGTATCCCCTAGTTTCTAGTTCCACAGTATCGATTGCTATAAATACCATGGCTACTACTATTACAATATTTTCTTAGCAAAATGCCTGTTGAGACATAACATTTACGATAAAAAATTATTGAAAACAAATTTAATTATTTAAGGTTAGGTTCATTTTTTCAAGTATATTTTTTGTTTCAATAAAAAAATCTTTTGGTTAGATACAACATTTTCATCCGGAAATTTGATACTTTAGTATGATTTTGCAAATATAATCGGTTTATGAGGAAAGTAGAACTTAGGTGTATTTTCTCTCAGTCAGAGTTCATGGTTTTTCTTACTGCAAACTGAATTAGTTACACGCTCGTTTCAAGTTATCATGCACATCCTGGATCTACTGAAATACATAAAAACGATTTAGACAGTAAATAATTCTGCTGCTGCCAAAACGATTCGCGCCAAACAGTAAAACATTAATTGTTAACTGAACATCCCTGAACACTATTTCTGTGAATATTTTTAAAGAGTAATAAATATAAGCAGAGATTATTCAGTTATTAAGTGACTAACTTATACAAGTTATACAAAATATTACGTTGTCAACGTACATTACTATGTACGCTGGGATGTAGTTTAGGGGATGGTTGTGTCTAAGGAGTGGTAGAACTTTAAGTAAATTGCTAATTCATATATCACAGTGTATTTTAGTTTCTACACAGAGCAGAATCACCTAGGTATATTATACACATTTACTGACATACCTTTTCTTAACGCACGGGTGTTACAATACTAATGAACTACACTAATACTACAAACACTCAGCTTCTGCTGACGTTCACCATTTTCTCCTTGTCAGTGAGAGCGGGTAGCTAGTTATGGGTTATGATAACAGGTAGCAGCACCGCAGTAGTAGTAATAATACTACAATGTTATGGGATAGTTACGAGGGAGCTTGTGACAAAATGGTGCATGGACACGAAGTTTATTCAATAACAGAAATACCAACGTCATTTAGTGTGATACTCGACCCTCGGACCTCGATAGGTCGAGATTGTAGGTGATAGGTTCCATTGTCGGTCCTCTTAATACCGACACGGTGTACACTCAATGGTTGCCATCAACGTGGACACTAATTGAGAGGTCTGGGGTGTCCATGTTGAATGGTAGTCAAGGTTCATATGTTGTGTAGGGCAGAGAACTGAGTGTCCGACTTTTCAGTTTGCTGAAAATCAGATCAACACTACATGGTTAGGATTCCACGTAAAGCTGTAGGTCCTGGACATAGTTGTCCTGGATATTGGGTTATAAAAAATAGTCCTTTCTGAGCTAAGTCGAACTAAGATAGTAACAATGACTACACTCGTTCATCTGCACTCACACACTCACTCCCCATATTCGCCCATATCTCTATGATCGGCGTCTTAGAGATGAATATGAACAATCAAGATAAGACTTATTATTAGTTCACAATAGATTACCTCACATAATACCAGGACAAGTACGTTTTTATAAATTGTCACTAAGAATATATACTTTAGGTACCCTGGTGTAGTCCAGGGCTCAACAGTATTTTATTTACCATACTTTTTGTCCGTCGATTAGTAATTGCAAGAATTTAAGATCAGGTTCTTATTTTCTCCCAGAAATAATCTCATGTCTATAATAATATTTTAATTCTGTAACATTCGAATAAAACATGTTATTATAATTTGCTTCAATTATAATACACGTTGGTACTAAAGACGTTTAACGAAAGACATTTTTACACATCATCACACCTAATCTGCAGTTGATCAGTTCTTCTTAATATGTTCTTCTTCAGTGTCTAGCTTATAAACTACCCAACTAATAAGTTAAATGCTGTGATTTGGTACTAGAAATTGAAATAGATTTTTGCGAAAAATAATTGAATTACACCATCAAAATGTTTATTTTGTCGTAATGACAAATTAAGATGTCAGAACATAAAGTTATTTTTTATTTATCTTAACGGAATGATTTAAGTTAGAACCGTTTCGACTTCAATCAACATTTATTTTGGTCCAGTTAAATATAGCTGAATAAAAGCAGGCTTTAATTAAATTCCGGTACCAAGAGGAAAGGCATGAAACTCCACTCAGCGCGTGGTGGTATTCCCAGTATTGGCGCCAAGGTTGGACTTCTTCGTGACAAATACATGGCCACTAGCCAAATAACTGTTTACTGGGTGTAATATTTTAGTAATATTAACTAATAAACATACGGATACTAATTTTATAAACGAATACACTTACAGATACTAGTTATACGAACGAATAAACATACTGTTACTAATTATATGAACGAATAAACATACTGTTACTAATTATATGAACGAATAAACATACTGTTACTAATTATATGAACGAATAAACATACTGTTACTAATTATATGAACGAATAAACATACTGTTACTAATTATATGAATGAATTAACATACTGTTACTAATTATATGAACGAATAAACATACTGTTACTAATTATATGAACGAATAAACATACTGTTACTAATATTATAAACGAATAAACATATTGTTACTAATATTATAAACGAATAAACATATTGTTACTAATATTATAAACGAATAAACATACTGTTGCTAATATTATAAACGAATAAACATATTGTTACTAATATTATAAACGAATAAACATATTGTTACTAATAATATAAACGAATAAACATATTGTTACTAATATTATAAACGAATAAACATATTGTTACTAATATTATAAACGAATAAACATATTGTTACTAATATTATAAACGAATAAACATATTGTTACTAATATTATAAACGAATAAACATATTGTTACTAATATTATAAACGAATAAACATACTGTTACTAATATTATAAACGAATAAACATATTGTTACTAATATTATAAACGAATAAACATACTGTTACTAATATTATAAATGAATAAACATACTGTTACTAATATTATAAACGAATAAACATACTGTTACTAATATTATAAACGAATAAACATACTGATAAGGGGTACTTTATTGGTTACAATATAATATGCATTTGGAAAATCTAACTATGATTATTAAAAGTTTGTCAATAGTAATATTGGTTATTAGTCTTAAAACTTACAAGTATTTTCTTTTCAAGAAAAAAGTAGTATTTAAATATTTACAAAAGAAATGTTGCTTTTGAAGTTATTAAGTAACAAGACAAGTTATAACTCTATAAAAATTACAATTTACATTTAAAGAGGGATCTTTTGTTCTAATAAAGTAATTAGTAAGCTAATTTTAAATCTGCATTTTAATATAAAAGTAATACACTTAGAAAAAACGATATAAATAATAAATAATCTAGAAGTGACACTTTAAATATGAATGTCACTCGTAGATAAAATAAAACAATGTCATAGTTTATTACAAAAATGTGTCAAAACAACAAAAAGATATTAGTAAACTCTAGGGAAAAGAAATGTAAAAAGTGAAATACAATTCATATTAATATCTTATCGTCACCTATTCAAATTGGTTCAAATGTTTAAAATTAGTACAAAACATATATCAGAATGGTAGTTCATCTGACTGACATGAAGTATTGTTAAATCATTTTAATTTATGTATATTATGTTAATTAATACAAACCACTTTATAAGAGATGTTCATGATAAGCATTGTGATAATGATAAAATTAAATAAATAAAACAAACAAATTAAAAAGACTTGAAAAAATGTCAAAGATTCAACAAGGAGATCATTGGTAGCTGAAAATGAATTAATTTCTTTGTAATTTGAGAATCAAATATGACGTATCTTAGGTTCAGGTATTCATTCGAAAAAGTGCCAATAAATATTATATTGTATTTATTTATTTCAATACTCTTACTGTAATAATATATTTAAGGATAAAAATGTGTACATATGCCGGTGGAATTTTCACCACGTCTGTAAACAAACGTTATTAAGGTACAACGATCCGAACCCATTAAGAACATTTAAGTGGACCTCCCGGGATTTGAACCCATGACCTTCTGCGTGTGAACCAGAAGTGCTAACCACTAGCCTAGCAAGAGGCTTTGTTATAATCTTTGTCTACACGTAGAATAAGAACTACCTGGCCAATGTAGGCACCTGGAGGAGGTTGTTTGATAACAATTTTTGTCGATAGTTTTTTTTAAATATCGGATAGCTATTTTAAGTCACTCAAGAATAAAAACAAATTTGTTTAGTTTTTAATAATTTATTTTGTATTTATTTATTTCCATGCTTTAACACAGGTTTACACCCAATTATATTAAATCAGTTAAAGATATAAATTATCATTAATATACAGTAGGACTTAAGCCATAACATAAATGTTCAAATACAAAACTGTCCAAGGTCTGCAAACGTACAATTAACAAAGACATTAACAAAGACAATTAACAAAGACACTCAAAATCCATATGACAATACATATGTAAATTTTAAATGATAAGTTCACTTATAAAGAAATTTAATGATGTCTATGTAAAAAGATGTAAGTAATTCCTAGTATATCGTCCAAATTAAAATAAAGAATCAATTTCATGTAGAAAACTGAACAGGTACGACTGTCATTGAGATTACGTAACGTTCTCCTTTGACATTTCAACGTCTTGGCATCACATATCACGCTGATAAGCATCTACACATTTCCTGAAGCACCAGTTTTATTTGACATGAGACTCATGTTCATATGTAATATCTTGGCACATGTTTTGTGTCATATATTGAAGTGATGAGTGAGAATGCCTCTTAAGATTTATTAAATTAAGATTTCAGAAAAAATTTTAAAATATATGCTGCTTTTTATGCTGTTTTATTTATTTCCTTTACATTGTTACAGTCAAATCAATGAAACATCATGCATGGAATCAGTTTATAAAGTTCAAAGTTCAAAACGGAAACTATTTCATTCTTACAAATAAACATATTATAATATCACAAATTAATTCTAAACGTGTATTTTTTATATATAAGTGATATAAAATTTATAAACTTAAAAAATAAATAACTGCAACAAAATAAAGATCCTACTATAATAAAATATAATACTTTATCATCATTTCAATGTAATGGAATTTCAATAAAAAACAAATACATTAAAGGTATAATGTATGCATTTATTTTTCTAACTAGTTAATTTTACTTTCTCCCATCTGCGTTAGTGTAGAGATTGATCGTCAAAAAAATTAAAATCAAATTTTGGGTCCATCTTACACAAAAAAAAAAATTTTTTTTCGAGAACAAATTGTAGTGTCTAACCGTGTGTGTATGTGTGCTGGAGACCTAACGGAGGAACAAAGTGTTATTAAATTTGTTATGTAAGTGTACTTAGGCAATATCTCCAGACCATTTTTTCACTTATTTGAAATTTTATCTTTTTTGCAGACAAAAAATGTACAAAAATGGCTCTAACGATTTTAAATTTTCAATCAAAAAATTACAATTTAAAACATTTTAGTAAACACTGCATGTCTCCAACTTGACTAGTTGTTTAGTTATAACATTTTTTACGGGAAAACATTTAAAAATGCATATTTTTCGAGCTTTATTCTAACGATTTTGATTGAAATTTCAGTACATTTGCAAATTACAAGTAAAAATATTTTAGTTACCATCCCCTAAGTTGGGGTTGGAAGCCAAAGGCCGGAAACCACAATTCAAGTTGTTGAAGGTTGTTTACACAAAATTTGTCTGTGTGATTAATTGAACAGATGTTTTTGGAAATATTTTTACTATACTTTTTTTAATTAAAAATGTCTTTCGTTTGTAAATTCATTCGTGTTTTTACATCCTTTAATTTTCGTTTTTAACCAATCTAACACAACAAAGGAAAAGAGAGTTAGTTGGTGCAAATTACCAACCACGCATTCAACCACATTCAACATTCAAACCACTGACTAGACAATAAGGCGTTATACCTAGAAAAATACATTCGCAAATGTGTTCATAACTGAATGTAACTTTGATATCCAGAAAGGTGCAGTGCGGCATTGTATTTCCATAATTTCCCTTTCATGTATAAGAAACGTATTTTTTAAATGCAAACCATTCGTCGAAAACCCCTAGCTATGAACAGTTATAAACTCGAAATAATCTTCATTTTAAGTTATGAAATCCACACAATTTTATAACAATTGAATAGTAAAAACAACTATAGCTAGGAATGAATGAAAGAAAGAAATATTCAGACTGAACAAAATTGTCATGTCAAACGAACATCACCAGAACAAATCCAGCAACGTGAACATTTAACTCCAAGTTACCAACTTCTAACTACCAAGCAACAAAACCAAGCGTGCTGTTTTTATATGGTTCCTGTAAAATTGTCCCAAAGTAAAAAAATGTAAAAATGTGTAACTGAACATAACTTTTGTTTACGTAACTTATATAACTGATATCTAATAAATGTTCTTTCTTTCGTTATGAGCATCCAACCGGGTTCTCCATGTGAATGGCGTACCTTTAAAAGGGAGGTCAAGATGTTTACTCAATGGGCAGTAATCTATAGTGGTCTGAACTGAAAACAATACAACTAGTTATTTATTAGGAATTGACAACTTTACATAGTACTTACAAGAGAATAAATATATAATTTTTTTACAATATATCTATTAATCTATCGATTAATTCCGTATTGCTCATAGTTTTATTTTATCAAAAGCCTAATCCTATTTGAATAGTCCTAGCTATTTTTTTAGTAGGACTAGTCTTTTGCATGCCTGGAAATACGGTGATGATCATAGTTCATAAACTTTGTCATTCTGTTATTTAACTATAGTAATAATCAGTGACAGTGTATTGACCCACCCGCCCATCCATACAAGTACAGTGGTATTGACCCACCCGCTCACCCATACACGTACAGTGGTATTGGGGACGAAGTATTTAGGAGATTGTAGTTGATAGATTCTGTGCTCGGTCCTCTTGATGCGAACATGACGTCCGTTCAGTGGTTCCCAATGGTGTGAACACTTCTAGAGAAGTTTGAGGTGTCCATGTTGAATGCTAGTCTGGGTCCGTATACTGTGTAGGAAAGGTAAGTGAGTATAAAGCACGTCCAATATCTGAAATCAGACCAATATTAATTGGTTAGTATTCCAAATAAAAATTAAGGTCTTAATGCTTAATTTAAATAAATTAGTTCATAAGATCAATGCATTTTTTTAAAACAAGTTTCTTGATTTCCTTATATATACTAAAATATGGGAATGATATTAGGATCTGTTATGAACTTTCAGCACGTTGTAACGTTTACTATAAGTATAATTAATACAAATTTTTTTGTACTAATTACGCTTTGAGTTACTACATTATATTGCATAATACCATAACTAACTAATGAGTGATAATTGAAGAGCCAATGCATTATTCAATTTACGGTCGATATATTTAGCTGTTTCAAGACAGTAAATGAAATACAAGGTAAGGTTTTCTGCAACACAGCAATCTGAAGTTTCTTGCTTGACTAGATAGAAACAGTTGACAAAATTGCATTGATTTACCGTAACCAGTGATGTAGAACTAACAGAGTGTTAACTGATTTGACTACCAAATTTTACTTTATACATTTCCTTACATTATAACCGTATAACACGTTATCAGTACTTGTCTTAGTGGTAATAACCTTAGTATGGTTGATCTTGTTCGGTGTAGAAAAGATGATTTTACTGTCTGTCTTATTTATTTTATATATATATAAACAGTATAACAGTTTTTATACTATATATAAAAAGTATATAGTGTACAATGTAAATCAATTTATTAGTGAGTTTTCTTAAAAACTATTAAAATACTTACATTTAAAGCAAGAAATTCTGTTTCTCAGCAATACTACAGTAATGTACTAGTGTACTGTGTCCTAACACACTTATTCTATTATGTTAAAACACTCATTGAATCAATAGTTTTAAACACAATGATTAAATAAAAATGGAAGATTGAATATGAAAGTAATTCCTTTAAAATAATAGTGCTGTAAATGTGATCACGACGAGGCAGGAAATTATGTACGTTGTATGCAAATTTTAAGTTATTTTCTAATATGAATAGCTCTGAAGCTGGAGGATGGAAGGTCCAACCGTAAATATAGAAACACTACTATTACTGTAGGGGCAGACATTATGTGCACCCAAGTTTGAAGGTTTTTTCTAAGAACTAAGAGGCATCTGAAAAATCCAATCACACCATCGTTTTCTTCGTTTAATGGTACGTTATTAAATATGTATTTTAAAATGTATTATACATTTTAGTAACTTTTATCATAGTTGGAACAAAAAAAGCACATCAAAGTTTATCATAGTTTTTACAGTACATCAAATTTACAAAGTTATTACTCAAAAATCCACCTTTGTATCGCATTTATATTTTAATACCTAGTTGATAGGAATGTTTCTTATAAGTTATATAGATTTTAGAATTTCAACTTTTCGAGAAAAAAAATCTTATTAATTACCCGAAACATTGCTGTCTTGGCTTCTAGGGTTTGTAAAATTAATTACTTGGTCTCGTTGTAATTATCATGACATGTTTAATTACGACATATCACTGTCGTATGTGTAACTAAATGCAGTGATTTTAAATCTTTTTGAATCAATTTAAAATAACTCTAAATTGATAAATATAAATGTATTTAGATAAATATAAACTCACTTAATCTATTTACACATATGAAAGTGATGTATAGTAACCATACATGTAATAAGGATTACAACAAACCAAGTAATTAATTTTACGACCCCTAGAAGCTATGAAAACAATGTTTCAGGGCATTAATAAGATCTTTTTTTCTCGAGAAGTAACAGTTCTAAAATTTATCAAAATTATAGGAAATATTCCTATTAACCACGTATTAAAATATAAATGCGATACAATAGTGGATTTTCGTGTAATAATGGTGTACACGAATATACAGATAAGTGGTATTATTTAAGTAGTGATATATATAAGTCCATCTATTCTTATAATAATTCAGTTTTGAAAATCTTCGACCAACTAAATCTAGAGTTCCACTGGACCGATTCTAATAATTAATATGTTGTTGGAAAGCTTCAGACATGTAGATTTGCCAAAAAATATGAAAGTTTGATTTTTTTTTGTATTTATGGTGAAAAAGTCAAAAAACCTGTTCCCCATGAGAAATACATTGAAAACGGGTTTTCACAAATTTTTTATTTTAAGTTAATTAGAAATACCACCAAAAATGTTAAGTCACGGTAACATAGCCAGAGATACATTTGGGGATACGTTGGACATTGCACACTCTCATGAATTCGCCCAAAAGGCTATTTTATGTCCAAAAAACACAGATGTGGATTATCTAAATGAAACTGTTCACAACTTACTGAAAGCAAAACCAGAAACATACTTAAGTTCGGATTCTATTGAAGTGGATGATAGTTCCCATGCAGATACACATTACCCTATAGAATGTTTAAATCAGCTATCACCACCAGGAATGCCAATACATAAATTAAATTTAAAGATTGGAGCTGTTATAATGATACTAAGAAACCTTAACACAAAAAGAGGGTTATGTAATGGCACCCGATTAATCGTTAAAAAGTTAAAGCCTAATTTAATAATTGCAGAGGTTTTAACTGGATCTTCAGCAGGTGACATTGTGTTCATTCCAAGGATTGATTTAGCACAGACGGACACAGAATTGCCATTTGTTTTAAAAAGAAGACAATTTCCTATAAAATTAGCATTTGTCATGACGATTAATAAAGCACAAGGCCAGACTTTAAAGAAAGTTGGTGTCTACCTACCAGCACCAGTATTCAGCCATGGACAATTGTATGTTGCATTGTCTAGGGTAAAAAATTTTGATGATATTAAAATAAAAATTATCCCCAACAAAGAACAAGTAAAATTGTTGAAAAACTCTAATAAAATATTTACAAAGAATGTTGTGTATAAAGAAATATTGTAAATAAATACGTTACCGTTATGTTTGATTTTTATTTTAGTTTAAGTATCTAATCTAACAGAAAACAAATTTTTTAAGTACAATTTCAATATTGAAAATAATTATAAATAATTTTTTTTTATTTTACAGGAAATAGCTTACACGTACCATTTTACCAGAGACCGTTGTATTTGACCACAACGGGCTCTGTTTCTAGTATTTATAATAATTGGGTGGCGTCAATAGTTGTACTCACCCACCCACCCACGCCTACACGTACAGTGGTATTGACCCACCTACCCACCCCTAAACGTACAGTGGTATTGACCCACCCACCCACCCCTACACGTAGAGTGGTATTGACCTACCCACCCACCCATACACGTACAGTGGTATTGACCCATCCGCCCACCCCTAACGTACATTGTCATTGACCCACCCGACCACCTCTACACGTACAGTGGTATTGACCCACCCGCCCCCCCCACAACGTACAGTGTTATTGACCCACCCGACCACCTCTACACGTACAGTGGTATTGACCCACCCGCCCACCCATACAAGTACACTGGTATTGACCCACCCACCCACCCATACACGTACAGTGTTATTGACCCACCCGCCCACCCACACAAGTACACTGGTATTGTATATTTGGTATAAATATAATAATGGTGTATATATTTATCGGGTGCTCATTACTTCATTACTTTACTCACATTACTCAACTGTGTAGGGGAAGGAAAATACCCTCTCCTCCTTTAATGTCCTTTAAAGCCCGCCCACCCATACACGTACAGTGTTATTGACCCACCCGCCTACTCATACAAGTACAGTATTATTGTCCCACCCACCCACACATACACGTACAGTGTTATTGACCCACCCGCCCACCCATACACGTACAGTGTTATTGACCCACCCGCCCACCCATACAAGTACACTGGTATTGACCCACCCACCCACCCATACACGTACAGTGTTATTGACCCACCCGCCCACCCACACAAGTACACTGGTATTACACAATGCCACTGTGCGTGTATGGGTGGGCGTGTGGGTCAATGCCACTGTACGTGTATGGGTGGGCGGGTGGGTAATGCCACTGTGCGTGTATGGGCGGGAGGGTGGGTCAATACCACTGTGCGTGTATGGGCGGGAGAGTGGGTCAATGCCACTGTACGTGTATGGGTGGGCGGGTGGGTAATGCCACTGTACGTGTATGGGTGGGCGGGTGGGTAATGCCACTGTACGTGTATGGGTGGGTGGGTGGGTAATGCCACTGTACGTGTATGGGTGGTGGGTGGGTAATGCCACTGTACGTGTATGGGTGGGCGGGTGGGTAATGCCACTGTACGTGTATGGGCGGGAGGGTGGGTCAATACCACTGTACGTGTAAGTAGGTTAGTTTAGGTACAATGTAATTTACCCATTGTACGGATCAAAGCAACTTTTAACGATATGTCCTTAACGATGATGTACAGTGAAAACTAGTTAAAATTCATGTACTTTTTCTGTTCCAACTATGATACAAATTACTAAAACCTAAAATACAATTTTAAAATCCACATGTCATAACGTACAATCAAACGAGAAAAACAATGGTGTAATTAGATTTTTCATAGGCCTCTTAGTTCTATCTTCAAATTCGAGTGCATATAATTTCTGCGCCAATTGAAAAATGCTTAATATGTAATTACATAACAAAATTATATTTTATGATAAGTGTTACAACTATTCTGTTATATCTAAGCCACTTGGAACGACCAAGAAGAGGCATTTGTAGTGCGGATTGTTTTGTGCTCTCTAATATCATTGGTCAGTTGTTAAAGTTTCATTTTCAGATACATCAAGTGTCAAGTTGAGGTACATTCTGTTTCATATCAGGCCGCCTGATGACCAAAAACCATGATGATAAAGACGGTGTAGCTAATAGTAAGAAAAGCTCCATAACCTTTTTTGACCTATTTCAGTGAATGAATACGGCCGAAAAGTAATAAGATTTACTGAAAATGAGTAAAGTTACTTATCGTAATTTTATCCAATATTGTAATAAAGCTCAAACTTAAAAAAATTTGAAGGATGTTTTTGATCTTTACCATGTATTTTTGTCAAATTGTAAAGACAAAATATAATGGGCCAAAATCAGATATTACCGAAAGTTTATAGCTCTAAATGTCTTAGTTTATTAAGCTCATTTATGTTGAATCATCATCTCGATTTCGAATTCATCGTAATGTGATTTTCCAACTAAACTTTGAATAAGCCTTTTAACCAATGCATTTCAAAACATAAAAACCTCCACATGAATTACTTTTTGTCTGGCTTGTTACGTAATTTAGCAGAAAAAGTAGCACGTGTAATCCTTTTTTAGGCAGGGAAAACTGTCCTTTGTGTTCGCAGTAGCTCATAAAAGGACTCTTTTTGTAAAGTTTCCTTCAAAGCTATCTTTTTCGGGACTAGTTATTTCATGTGAAACCTTACTATTGTCCTTTTGTTTTCCTCTCTAATGTCATGTTAACCTAACCTATATTAAATAAACAGGGGTTCATTATATTTATAAAGTTAACATTCAAAAATTGTCAATTAACTTCAATAAATTATCTTTAGAAAATATTGTAAATCGGATTTATAAAACGATTAATTACTTTCAGTTGGAACATGCAATGAGTACATTGTGAACAAAGCTTTATTAGAAGTTAATTGAAAATTATCATATAGAGAATAATTGTATAAAAGACAAGCATTTGTATATTTATGGAAAAATAAAATTATATGTTCTGTAAATACACAATGCAAAATTAAGATAATTTTGTTTTACTGATTCACATAAATATTAGAATATATATTTCAACGGACGTACATTGTGTAGATTATTTTTTAAATTATATAATTTGATAACTTGTGTATAAGTAATATAAGAGAATTAGTTCTCTAAATAGAGTTTGAAATTAACTGACCATGAGAGCTAAAATATATAAGGGAGTGTGGACTATTTTTAAGCTTTATAGAGGTTCATATCCCCATAAAAACATCGTTGGTTTTAAGGCATCATAAATATGCTTCTGTACTTTAAAACATAAAGGGAGGTTACGTTAACGACAACTGTGATCGAGCCACATCTACATCCTAATTGATGATATAACGCTAATGAAAATCAGCGTTGTTGAGATTCGCATGGTGCTTCTATTGAATTGTTGTATTTAATTCATTAAACATTACTTCTTTACAACGTCATTAAGAGTAAACTTACAGCTCTAAAATTAAGTTCTGTTAATATTATAATTGTTCATAGAAGTATCCAGTGAATAGGACGTATAAAATTGAGTAATTAAGTCAAAACTATTATGACGTGTTGCAGTAAAATTGAACACCGTGTGATGTTAATAGCCAGCCTATTTACAAATTGGTCATGGCTTATGTTATTATAAGCTAGATGTAACAAATAGGGTCATAGATAAATATTATATATTTATAACAGGAGTTTCATATCGAGGGTCCAAAAGTAGATATTTGAGTATCGGTGGTTCTAATATGTGCTTGATTGTTGAAAACTCTATGTGAGGGGATTATGTGAACAAGTGATATTTATTTGAATTATTTCAAAAATATCTTTCCACAGTTGATCTGTGCTGTGAATGTTCCAAACTAAATAAGAAGTAGTTAAACACTTCATATATATATGTTTTAATTTTTTTTATTTTAATGACAACAATACTCGTAATGAGTGTTGAAATTGCACAGAAACATATAGAAATCTTGAAAGAATCCACATCAAAAGTGGGACTGTAGGTATCATTTGAGAAAACAGAATATATGTTGATAAAAAGCAA
Source organism: Stictocephala bisonia (assembly GCA_035578905.1). Taxonomy (NCBI): domain Eukaryota; kingdom Metazoa; phylum Arthropoda; class Insecta; order Hemiptera; family Membracidae; genus Stictocephala; species Stictocephala bisonia. The sequence continues at coordinate 23,718 of JAQJVL010004088.1, forward strand.
GCATTAAAAAAAACTGATTGCAAAATCAGGTTACATTAGTAGAATACAGGTATTTAAATTACTGTGGAAGGCTGTTGGCTTATGGACTGAAACGAGAAGCCAACAAATAGAGGAGTCATAAGATTAAGAGAGTCTTTTAGGTACCAGGGAACGTCTCCATCAATAAATAAATGTCTAGAGACACAATTATTAGACCTTACAATACTGTGGTGAAGCCAGAAGTTCTATAAGCAGGTGATACATTAAGAATACAATGAAAAAAAAGAGAGAAATGGAGTAAATAAAAAATATTGATAGGAAAATCATCAGAAAAATTCTGGGACCAAATAGAACTGAAGAAAGGTGTAGACTGAAAAGTAGGCCAACAACTGACCAAGTATTCATGACAACGTTAAGCGTGACGAAGAGAAGTGTAAAGTTATATGGTTACATAAAGAAGATGGATAATTTTGCCTGACTAATCAGAATATTGAGTATACTGAGAAATATTATAACATGAGGTGGATAACAGAAGTGAAGAAGGACAGAGCAACACTCAGAAACAAGAGAGATATATGGGATATAGGTCAGCAGGTAAATATATCAAGACAGAAACAGAGGTTTCGGAAAATAGAACGAATGTATCTTAGGAGTCTTATAAGAAGTGAATGATTTGCGTAGTCCAAGAAGGATCATTCGCATAAAGTAAAGTATGTATTGTCAATATGAGATGATGTTGATATTGGTATTCTTATTTTTTCATACATTTTCACAAATTACCAATAAAACACGTTTTTTTACCAAGCCTTTCGTCAGCAATCAGGTTGGGTTGAGTGTTTTGTTGAAAACTTTTATATTTTGTATTTATTTTATTTCATATTGTGTTTTATATTTTGTATAATTATGTTATGTGTGATAGTTTTGAAGAACGTTTGACTTTCATATGAGTAATCCGTAGTATATAAGCGTGTAGTTTCTAGTTATTTCTAGAATTAGTATGGGTTAAGGAGAAAATAACTTTTAGATATCGGCTAAGTTAGTAAGTACACCTGAAGACGGAAGGAGTTTGTTATACCTATCAAAACTTGTGTTTGTTTCCTAAACACTTGAAGCATTGGAAATCTCCAAACATTATCTACCTATCATGAACAATCCAATGCTAACAAGTAACTTTCAAACAACAAGTAAGTTCTTATCGTAAATATAAAATGAGAAAAAATATACCATTAAAAATTTCTAAATAAAATAAATTTTACAGTACAAAGTACTTATGTCTTACTATTTTAAAATAACCATAATTTTAAATTTTCTTTAAGAAAACTCAATTTTAAATAGCAATGAATAATGTAATGTCTGGTGATTTTATCATTGTGGTTATTTAATTTACAAAAGAAAAAAAACATAAATTATGTTGCCAATTACATGATATTAATTAAAAATAAGTCTCAATATTATATTAAGTGACAAATATTATGCATTTTTTAATATAAATATATTTATAACAATTTGTCTTTTTCAATTGGCTGTGAGTAACAAACACTCTCAAAAGGAACGTATCAATCAACATGACATTTCGTTCATTTGTCTCCTAAGCTAAAAGCCTCTCTAAACAAACGGACTTTTGGTTTTGTGTGGGAAGGTCTCTCTAATCATTCAAATATATTTATCTTTTTGTGAGATGGTGAAATAATATATTGTTTAACAATATTAATGTTATAGTTTAGTGTAAAGTTATTTATTGAAGTGTTTTGAACAGTAGTATTTTGTATGATGGGATAACAGTAGTTATAGTAGATAAAATTAACTTTAATGAATAATTCTATTTTTGTTTATTCAGAGGATACCTGGAAACGCTCTTAATATGCATTTTTATTACCATTTAAAGGATGCCGTAAGAATATTTAGTACATATTTTTTTATTTATACTCAAACTTTTATTTGTGAAAATGACTAGAAATATTTCACACTCAAATTCCATAGTTTCAATTCATTTAAAACAATTTCATTACTACTAACAACCATTGTATGTAATGAGAACGATTTATTACCAACTAAAACAATTTTGCATACAAATAATTTTTCATAGGCTTCCAACTTGTGTAGTTACCAGATTTTGCCTGCCATGCACAGTTGTATATGTAAACATGAGAGCTCAATCAATCATATAATTAGCGAAATTAACCTTGTCCCCTCCGTTCTTCTCAAATGCTCCCGTACTATTTTGAGCTTGGGTTAGAGGTAGCGCTGGTTCGAATCCGGCCAAGACTGGAAGATTTATTACTAATATTTACCTTCTACTGTACAGGCTCACCCCCTTATTCTCTCTGAACAAGTTTCTCGTACAGAACAATAGTCTATGGGGAATGGGAAATATGAGGTTAAGAGGGATATTGGCCTCTCCTTTATAAAAATAATCTAATACTGACATATTTTGTGATACATTACGTGTTAATTATGCCTAAATTTAAATATAATCTAAACTATCATTATAATAATATTGTCAGTCACAAAAAAAAAAAAAAAAAAAAACAAAAAAAAACTTATTTTAGTTTAATTTTTAATAACATTATTGTAGTTTATATAGTTGTGTAGTATTCTGATTAAATAAAAAAAAAAACATTAGTTTTAATATGTATTGCCATTTTTACTATATCCTTTGGGGTAAAAAACGTGCCTAATAACGTTGAAAATAAAATCGGATATATTTATATGAAAGGAAATCAAATCAATAATTCTTCCAGTCAGCCATAAAAAAAATAACTTAAAATACATTCTTTGCATCTGCAGGTAGAATATAGTGGGTTTAGCCTGTTCAATCAAAACTAAGAGGATGTTCAATCATTGAAAGTAAACCGGAAATGGAGCCGTCATTCTAAAATAGAGTTATTTCCGCTAAACAGCCTGTTGTATTTCAATTGTTATAGGAACATTGTTATATTTCATCTTTGTTTTATTCATAATACATTCGGATGGATTTTAAGTGGAAATGTTCAGGCTAAAATGCTTTAGTTTAATTTAGATACTATGTACAACATTCTCATTTATGTGTAAAAAAGTGTATTATATATTTTTACGGAGTACATAAGAAACAATAAAAGGTTTATTAACTAATGTATTTAAATTTTGACAAACAATCTATGACCGAGTGTTATATTTTATATAGTTTTGGTATTTTGAAATAACCAACATTTTGTTTAATATACTACAATATACGGTTGATTAAATTAATTATTAAAATGTAAACAATTAAAATGTTATACACTCACATTTTACTTTAGTTTTGCCACTATATTTCTGCATAAGAACATAGGTGACCATGTAATTGGAATTGGAAATCGAGGGATAGTGGTCTAATCTGTTCTGTTAATTGCTTTGGGATTGGTGTAATATGTTATTAGCTTTAATGTTCTGTTAACTGATTTGGGGTTGGTGTAATATGTTAGTAGCTTTAATGTTCTGTTAATTACTTTGGGATTGGTGTAATATATTATTAGCTTTAATGTTCTGTTAACTGATTTGGGGTTGGTGTAATATGTTAGTAGCTTTAATGTTCTATTAATTGCTTTGGGATTAGTGTAATATGTTATTAGCTTTAATGATCTGTTAATTGTTTTGGGATTGGTGTAATATATTATTAGCTTTAGTGTTCTGTTAATTGATTTGGGGTTGGTGTAATATGTTATAAGCTTAATATGTTATTAGCTTTAATGTTCTGTTAATAGCTTTGGGGTTGTTGTAATATCTTATTAGCTTTAATGTTGTGTTTATTGCTTTAGGATTGGTTTAATATGATATTAGCTTTAATGTTCTGTTAATTGTTTTGGAGTTGGTGTAATATGCTATTAGCTTTAATGTTCTGTTAATTGTTTTGGGATTGGTGTAATATGTTACTAGCTTTAATGTTCTGTTAATTTGGGATTAGTGTAATATGTTATTAGCTTTAATGATCTGTTAATTGTTTTGAGGTTGGTGTAATATGTTATTAGCTTTAATGTTCTGTTAATTGCTTTGGGATTGGTGTAATACATTATTAGCTTTAATGTTCTGTTAATTGATTTGGGGTTGGTGTAATATGTTATTAGCTTTAATGTTCTGTTAATAGCTTTGGGGTTGTTGTAATATCTTATTAGCTTTAATGTTGTGTTTATTGCTTTAGGATTTGTTTAATATGATATTAGCTTTAATGTTCTGTTAATTGCTTTGGAGTTGGTGTAATATGCTATTAGCTTTAATGTTCTGTTAATTGTTTTGGGATTGGTGTAATATGTTACTAGCTTTAATGTTCTGTTAATTTGGGATTAGTGTAATATGTTTTTAGCTTTAATGATCTGTTAATTGTTTTGGGGTTGGTGTAATATGTTATTAGCTTTAATGTTCTGTTAATTGATTTGGGATTGGTGTAATATATTATTAGCTTTAATGTTCTGTTAATTGATTTGGGGTTGGTGTAATATGTTATTAGCTTTAATGTTCTGTTAATTGTTTTGGGAGTGGTGTAATATATTATTAGCTTTAATGTTCTGTTAATTTATTTGGGGTTGGTGTAATATGTTATTAGCTTTAATGTTCTGTTAATTGTTTGGAGTTTGTGTAATATGTTATTAGCTTTAATGTTCTGTTAATTGATTTGGGGTTGTTGTAATATGTTATTAGCTTTAATGTTCTGTTAATTGTTTTGGGATTGGTGTAATATGTTATTAGCTTTAATGTTCCATTAATTGTTTTGGGATTGGTGTAATATGTTATTAGCTTTAATGTTCTGTTAATGGCTTTGGTATTGGTGTAATATGTTATTAGCTTTAATGTTCTGTTAATTGTTTTGGGGTTGGTGTAATATGTTATTAGCTTTAATGTTCTGTTAATTGTTTGGAGTTTGTGTAATATGTTATTAGCTTTAATGTTCTGTTAATTGATTTGGGGTTGGTGTAATATGTTATTAGCTTTAATGTTCTGTTAATTGTTTTGGGATTGGTGTAATATGTTATTAGCTTTAATGTTCCATTAATTGTTTTGGGATTGGTGTAATATGTTATTAGCTTTAATGTTCTGTTAATGGCTTTGGTATTGGTGTAATATGTTATTAGCTTTAATGTTCTGTTAATTGTTTTGGGGTTGGTGTAATATGTTATTAGCTTTAATGTTCTGTTAATTGTTTGGAGTTTGTGTAATATGTTATTAGCTTTAATGTTCTGTTAATTGATTTGGGGTTGGTGTAATATGTTATTAGCTTTAATGTTCTGTTAATTGTTTTGGGATTGGTGTAATATGTTATTAGCTTTAATGTTCCATTAATTGTTTTGGGATTGGTGTAATATGTTATTAGCTTTAATGTTCTGTTAATGGCTTTGGTATTGGTGTAATATGTTATTAGCTTTAATGTTCTGTTAATTGTTTTGGGATTGGTGTAATATGTTATTAGCTTTAATGTTCTGTTAATGGCTTTGGGGTTTGTGTATTATGTTATTAGCTTTAATGTTCTGTTAATTGTTTTGGGGTTTGTGTAATATGTTATTAGCTTTAATGTTCTGTTAATTGTTTTGGGGTTTGTGTATTATGTTATTAGCTTTAATATTCTGTTAATTGTTTTGGGGTTTGTGTAATATGTTACTAGCTTTAATGTTCTGTTAATTGTTTTGGGGTTTGTGTAATATGTTATTAGCTTTGATGTTCTGTTAATTGATTAAAATGGACACGTAGGGTTTATATTTTTTTGTTGATTGAAATTGGGACGGCCAGCTACCAAATAAATACAACATTTCCAGGTTTTAACCTCTTGAAACAATCGATTGATAGTCAATAACTATTACATATAACTTTACTACGGTTTTTGAAACTAAAAACAGTACATTAGAAAAGTTTTATAAGAAAAAAATCTTTATCACATAATTTAAAATGTTTATTTTATCAAGAGTTTTAGTAGAACTAGATTATCCATGACGTTTATCTAAAGTAAGATAATTTTCATTATTTAAAAGCAACGTTTTGTACATTAGTTTTAATACACATTTTTTTAAAAACCTGTAAGCTTTTAGTTAAGGTTATTTATTCTCTTGACATAAAACAGGTTACAAACTCAATTACATTGTCATATTGGAGCTCAAGTCCATAATGTAGCTAACAAACTCTTCTTAAAATATATACAAAAATATACAGTAAAAAATATTAATTTTACGTATATGAGCAACATTTTGAATAGAATAACACTCGACACTAATATATAGCTTATATTGAATGCAATAATTCATAAATTAATTTTTACATGTAAATCTAAACATATACAACAATAAAACTTAAGTAGCAAACAATTAAGTGATTAAATATAAAAAGCTATATAAAAATAAGTAAATATAAATTAAATCATATGAAATTAAAAAAAAATATTACTACAATTAACAATAGACAGTAAAAAGATTTTGAATAAATTTTATCAGTTCAGTATAATTGAAAGTATCAGTATCAAAAACTTATTTTTACCTAAATGGTGAGCCATTTTGACACCTGTGAACCAAACAAACTCGGTGAATAGTTTGTTACTTAAATAACACTACGTATAGCTTATCACTGTATAGTTTGACCTGTTCGATGCTACAGAAACGTAACTCCTCATCGTCCTCATTAAAGGGTCAAGGCACGTGTGGCAGTATAGAGCTGTAGTACAGTAGAATGAACAAAGATTTATATCACCTACTGAGGTCTGGAACACGCTAACTTAAGAGCCCAATCATTATGTTTTTTCTAATAGTTCTTTTCTTTTAAAGAAAATTTCGATCTCCTTCTTAGCCTTACTCTGTTCATTGCACAAACTATTAACATGTGCGGGGAATTTATTCAAAGAGAATATGGGGGTGAACCAGTACAGTACAAGGTGAACATTACTGATAAATACTTCAAGCCCCGGCCGGGTACAAACCTGCCCATCTCTAACTCAGGATCAAAGACTAATTGCTTTGCTACACCTCTCGGCCACCGGCTAGCCTTTTAGTTTTATAAATTTTAAAGACAAATGATTGGGCCCTTTAGGCCATTATGAAAACGCAATATGGATCGGATTTACCAGAGGTTGTTCTTGAAGGGTGACTAGATATTTCTGGGCACCATACTGGAATGTTTTGGCTGCACATACAGGCAAAATAACTGTCAATCTAATGCCAAATAGATCAGATGCCAGTATCGAACAGGTATTTGAATATAGTATAAAAGAGTGAGAATATTAATAATAATACAGTTTAGGAATGATTGTATAGTTAGTTTTTAATTTGTTCCTAAAGATTGTAAGAATTTTCCGTTAGTTATTATTATATGGGGGATGCATCACGTGCGTAATTCATTGCTGGGTCATAAAAACATGTGAGTGAAACAAATGACTGCCTCAGAAAACTTGGTATGATACAAAATATTAAGGTGGCCTTACTCTGTGACAGTGCAAGTCTATAAGATTCTGGAGCTATGGTCAAGGTTGTTCTGGAAAGGAGATATATATACTTCTAGGCACCACTCAGGAAGGTTCTGGCTGCACCTACTGTACAGGCAAATTAACTGTTACTCTAGTACCATCTAAGGGCCTAAAAGCTCCTGGATTGTCAGGAAGGCATGATTACTTGGATGGTATCTCGATAATACAGTAATATTTTATGGCAACTCAAAAGGATACGTATATCTGAATCCAATATATCAGTACGTCGTTATGATACCCCATAAAGATAAAAAACTTATGTTATTTTTAGTTGACAGTAATTGTTGACATAAACTACAATGTTAATTGCAGAATTTGGTTGACATAGTACAAACCTTGTATTTCCTTTTCTGTATTTCTCAGATGTGGGTGGTAGTGTAATGCAGGCCTAGTCAGAGTGGGTGCTGTCTACGAGTATTTGTTGAGGACAGTCCCTTCCTTAATTTGTCAGCCCAGGCTTAAGCTCTAAAGTCATTCTAGTTCCCTCTGTTCCCAAATGGAGACCTAATTCCCTTCACTTATTTATCAGCATTAGCCAAGTATATGGACATAAAATGTCTTATTTTAGATTTATTTTTCATATAATTACTTCTCATTATCTTTCCTTGTGAAACATCCAATGCATTTAAATTTATTCAGTAGTCAAGAAAAATAAATTAATTTAAAAATACAATAATCTGATACTTTGAATCAATTAGACTAAAAATTATTGTGACTTGTCTACTTGATAAATTGAATTTTTCCTGTTTTTTTAAAAATTGATAAATGGTAGCTGACAGCCAACCATATATTGTATACTCTGCTAAAAGTATGACAAATTACAAAAATACAAACGTCAATACGGAATATTAATTTTTGATACAAATCAAAATAATATTATTACGAGGGGATTCTTGAATTATTACTCGATGGTAATACTTCTTTGTTAAATATTTTTTAAATTTCCTATTATTTTATAGATTATATGAATCATTTTATAAATGATATATATTGCTGTACAATTTAAACAATATGATTAGGTACTTATTGATTTCCTGTAACAAATAAATTATTTTCTAATCGATTTTTCATCACCTCTCGTCTGAGAAAGTAATAAGATTGTCTGAATGAAACTTAAAGGCGGAGAGGTGTGGAACATTACAAGAGAGAGCTTAATAATATTGCAAAATAAGGTAAGAAGTAGTTATCTTTTTACTTTAGTGCTTTTGAGAAATAAATTAATAGAAAATATTAGCGATTAGAGTGTTTTCTTATAAATATAAAATTGATTTTAATGTAAAGTAATTCTTAATAAATGCTCAGTTAAGCTACTTTAACACATAGCTAAGACGGTATTATTAATAGCACTAACAATAGTCTTCCAACATAGATCAATATGATTAAGCAACTATCCGATCAAAGAAAGCCCTGTTAAAACATATTAAGAGTCTGCAGAGGCTATCGACTATGTTGGTTTTAATCGCATAAGAGCAATGTTATTTACGAATCCATATATTTTCGTTATTTATTGACCAAAATATGTATGAGGTGTCATTTTAAACGTTATCATATTCCTCATTGGGTTTGCTTTCAATATTTTGAATAAATTCGCCTAGTTTTGAAAAAATGGGTGAAAATAAAAACTTCATACTAAATATTTGTTATATTTTCGTTTTTAAAACTACTTAGGTATTCGCAAAGCAATTCCAACTTCCAATTTCATTCTTGATCAAATGCAATTTGTTTGAAAAAAATCCGTTTAAAAAACTGTTTGATTTGGATACACCTGATCGTATGTCCGGTTCGAAAATAAAATCGTTCTTATAGGATTAAAACCAACATGGCTGACATCCTCTTCAGACTCTTAAATATTTTAGGACCACTTAACCATCCATATCACTCTTAATTCTTTAAATTTTCTAAAGACCATACAACTAACTTTCACTACCTATAATAAATAACCAGACACGTAAAAAATAGTTGTTTATTATATGCCCTTCTAAGAACAAACATTTTGGAACATTTGTAGGCATACATGTTACATATACTATGATCATGTAAAAATATACAGTATAAGGTAGTGAAGAGTGAGAATTTTTACTCAACACATACAGAAAATAAATCGCAGAAAAAATGAAACTGTTCCTTCTCAATTAGTAACTTAAATTAAAAATATCCAACGAATGGAAAATATTTAATTACTTGAGATACGTTTCTCAATTTGTTCTTTACCTCAAAATGTATTTTATATTTTGTAACAGCATAAAGTAAGATAGTGTAACAAACAATTTTACAAGTATATTTTTTTAGAGGAGTGGCCAACCTACTTTTTAACCTTACTCTGCCCATTCCTCATAGACTATTGATCTGTGCGAGGAACTTATTTAGTCAGAGTAAGGGGGTGAACCAGTACAGTAGAAGGTGAATATTACTGATAAGCCGGATTCGAATCAGCGCTATCTCTAACACAAGCTCAAAATCCTGACGCCTTAGACCGCTCGGCCACCGGCTCGCCCATCTAATATTGTAACCATAACTAGAATTTTAGAAATTTACAATTTTCAAAATCAGATATTATTCAATAAGCTAAAGTCAGGAAGATAGTAAAATAAAAGTGAGCTACTGAAAATAACTTGATGTATTCTAAACCACAATCATAAATCCTCGTAAAATAATATCAAAATTAGATTTTCTTCGGAGATCACCATAGGACATTTTTATAGTTAATAGACCTATAGCAATGAAGTCACCCTTATAATATATGCTGTTTAGTAAAAATTGCATGAAAAACACAATTTGTATATTTCAAGATACAGCTATTAATTCTAATATACAATTCATTAAAATAAATATAATAATAAATTAATGTTTGAATATGTCTAGTTATAAATTTATTATTTGGGGATGGGATATTATTTCATTTCTCTGACTTATTATATATAATTTGTTTGAATTGAGGGAAGTAAATTTACGACCAAATCAAGAACTTACGTTACCAAAATACTTCAGGACTTTATTTGCTGTTATTTGCTTACAATTTGATGTGGTGCACCGTGTAAAATATTGTTACCGTAACTTTAACCAGAATTTTAAAAATATTTTACTGATAAAAATATTATAATGATAGTAAAATATCACTGATTTCAACATCACGTAAAATAGTGAAGCTGGCTAAGCAAAAACATCCTCAGACCTAGTCAGGTTCCCATCATCCTAAACATTTTAATCTATTCAATTACTTTCTTATTGCATACAGCTGTGATTTTCGGTCACTAACTTTACTTTAGAATTGTGTTTTTTTTTTTGCTATTTAAAACGTACATAACGTATCAGGATGTGTAAACATTCCATCGCCCGCAAGTACACCACTTTTATTTTAATTAAAAATGTATATTTAAGAGTAAATCAATTTATATTTGTATAAAAAAAGTCATAAACAGCTGTATACTTAGAAACTAAGATTGAATCTATGTGAAAGTTAGTATATTGGAGAGATAGGGCATCAGCAAACTTACCTTAGAAGAAAGGTTCACTAACACCAGAGTAGTAGTAAACAAATACAAAAGAATCACATTATCGCACATTTTCAGTACCACTGGCACTTTCTTCAGGTGAGTAGAGACAGAGAGACTGACTTGGTTTTCACTATTGGGTAGGTGGCAGTGGTGGGGGTTGTACATTCAACTCAGGTATTGTAGAAATTTTTTTTCAGTTGGTATATATATATGCAGTTTGCTGATGGGGGAGGGGTTGAAGGGAAGTGGTCTATCTTATATTTGGATTAGGTGGGGAACGGTATTTTGTTATCGATTGGGTGGTAATTCGATCTTTCGGAGTTGGGAACTATTGGCATGGGAATGAAGGGATTTGATTAGTGGTTTAACACTGGTCAATATGTGGGATGTACAATTCCCACCACTGCCACCTACACAGAAATAGTGAAAGCCAAGTCAGTCTTTCTTTCTACTTACCTGAAGAAACTGCCAGTGGTACTGAACATTTTTTTGATTATGTGATTCTTTTGTGTATATGCTACTACCACTCTGGTGTTAGTGAACTTCTCTTCTAAGGTAAGGTTGCTGATGTAGAAACTGTCTCCAATATACTGATTCCTGGCCTTTTAACCTAACCAAAAATCTATGTTAAAATTGTGTTTCTTACCAATTACTCGTATTTCAAATACAAACTCTGAAACATTACCATAACAACTAATCGGTAATAATTCAACATTATTAAAGGTTTAAATATAAAATTGGCTTACCTGGTGTTTTGCTGAGTCAACAAGGTAAGAAGAGCTTGGATCATCGAACTTTAAAATTCACGGAACTAGCCACCCACACTGATGAACTGAATTCCACTATTACACGTGGACAATTGTAGAAGTTACATGGCGAGTGCTAGTAGAATCTCTAACGATACCTTGGTGGTCTGAGGGGGGAGGGTATGTTACTGTAATGGATGATTTCCTCTATGAGTGACACTCCCTTGGCTCCCGGTGCTGTGCAGTATAGCTACGCCAGGGATAAAACGTTAGGAGGTGCTACGTACAGAATTCAATAGTATCTTGAATGCCCCCCCCCCATTACACAGGATCTCCCACGTCAGAACGATCGCTTAAAATCTCGGAAGCCACTTATAAATACCGCTTTTCAGTTGAGCAAATGAAAGTTCACGCCCAACACTAGTTTTGATGGACTAAATAAGTTCATTGATATCGATCCGTCAATACCGGTAGGTGGGATGAACCTCTCTCGTAGTGAGTGGCTGCTATTGCATCACTTCCGAACTAGCGTGGATAAATGGAACTAGTGGAAATAGAATTTAGATTGAAACTATGGTAGTCATGTGATTGTGGAGAATCTGTCCAAACAATGAATCACATAGTTACAGAGTGCCCCTCGTGCTGTTTTACGGAGGAATTAGTTAGCAGAAATAGAATCAGTGAGGTAGGTCTTAAATGGCCTGATGGATTGGATTTCACTTTGTGAAAGGAAATCACTTTATATACTTTTTTAAACATCACATAAATGTTGGACTTCTATCTAAATATATAAAACAACTAATGTACATATTTTTTTAAAATTAATAAATGGTAGCTAACAAAAAACTAAACGCTATATATTCCCCATGATTTGTTTGGATATTTCTTGTCGTAAGTTTATCACAAAATTAGCTACTTCATTAACTAAGCTTCATAATGTTTAACTAATTACATGAACGGAAATAGAATGCAACTGTTTAAGATGGAAAATATTATGTTGAATTGTTATTGTCTTTCCTGTAATCTACATAGTTTAACTTGTAGTGACAAAGTAATAAAACATTACAATTGCGATTTTAACTGTTCAATGATAAAAGTTTTCGAATACACTCCATTGGAAGTAAATGACTATTTTAATTAAAATAAAAAATGTTCAGGTGTAACATTAACATGTTTTGTGAATGTAATTATTTAAAAATTATACAGTATATTTTGAGGTTAACTGTTCATCCATGAAACGATTTATTAAAATCCACACTCGTGATTATAAACTACAGCAAGGCACTTATACAGTTTTGGTAAAATTATATTCCTATTTCGTGAACAGAAGTAAAATTAGTGCCTTCCTTTTATTCTTTCTGAGTAACAAATACTCTACAAAAGGAATGAATCAATCAACATGACATTCCATTCATTTGTCTCCCCAGCTAAAAGCCACTCTAAACAAACGGACTATAGGTTTTGTGTGGGAGGGTTACAGTTATCAATCTAATGAAATTAGATTAACGTCGTAGATTGGTGTTTTGAAACAAAACATCACTAAGGTAAATATACTTTTTTACAGATCTTATATAAGATACCAATTATTAAAATCTGCTATTATGTTAAAGTGATCTTGCAGTAATTATTAAGTTATACATTTAAGTCAATTTAAGGTTAATAATGCCTAAATGGGGAAATATTAAATTATAGATTACTATAAAATAAAACCCGAATTTCTTGTTGAATAAGCTCATATGGATAAATATACTTTTTTACAGTTGTTATTTATGAAAATATTTAGTAAAATCTATTTGTGTTCAAGTTTTCTATAGAGCAATTAAGGCAGCTCTTAATTTATGGAAAGCGACACTTTATTAAGAAAATATTCCATTATAGATCACTATAAAAATGAAAGCTAAAATTTTTTTCGAATTAACTCATATTTTATGTAAATTTTACGTTTAGAGAAGATCACTACTGTCGGTGCAGAAATTATGTGCACTTGAGTGTAAAGGTTGTTTTCTAAGGAACTAAGAGGCTACTAACCTCACGATTTTTTTCGACATTAATTATACGTTATTACCTGTGTTTTTTAAATTTTTAAATTGTATTACTTGTGTTAGTAATTTGTATTCTAATTGTAGCAAACAAAGAACAGGAATCTTAACTAATTTTCACTATATTTTATATTTACTCCATTATTACCCCAAAACCCGTTAACATATCACATTATATTTTAAAACCTGGTTGCGAGGAATGTTTTCTATGAGTGTTATGAATGTTAGAATTTTAACTTTTCGAGAAAAAAGTTCATATCAACTCCCTGAAACATTGTGCCATGTATAGTTACGATAATTAAGTTTCATATGCGTAAATGAATGCAGTGATTTTATATTAATTAAAATAACATTTAAACTATCAGTGTAAAGTCATTTTAAATTATTGATTTAGTTCTATTTAAAATCACCACATTTATTTTTACACATGAACATTATTTATCGTAACTATACATGTCATAAGGACTACAACAATTGTTATAAGTACCAAGTAATTTGTTTTACGAATTCTAGAAGCCAAGAAAACAATGAATGTTTCAGGGAGTTGATAAGAACTTTTTTTCTCGAAAAGTTAAAATTCTAACATTCATAAACTTGTAGAAAATATTCCTGTTAACTAAGTATTTAAATATAAATGCGATACATTTACGTGTTTTTAGGTTATAACGATGTAAATATACAGTATAGTGAAAATTAATTAAAATTCCGTTACTTTTTTGTTCCAACTAGGACGAAACACTCATATGTCATAACATACAATGAAACGAGGAAAACAATGGTGTGATTAGATCTTTCGTAAGCTTCTTAGTCCCTTAGAAAACAACCTTCGAACTCGAGTGCACACATAATTCTGCGCCGATAGTAGTGACAAACACTGTTGTAGTTGGTTAGCCTTAAATCAAAATGAGTACACTGTTTATATAAGTTTAAAAAATCTCCAACATTGTCATTGTAAGCTAAACGAAACTAAAAACTTGGTTCTTTTTCAAATATTTAATATTTAGTTAATATAAACGTTTTGTGAAATAATGATGTAGATTGTGAATTTACTAAAAATAATAAATAGTTTTTTAATTAGCATAATACGTGTTGGTATATATACAGTACAAGTAAACGTCACACAACACAAATGTATTACAATATAAGCACAAAATGTACAATTATATTACAATACAAGTACAAAATCCACGAATATTATGGTGATCGATTTCAGTGAACCATGCTCACCTTCCTCAGACCAGAGGGATTCACAAAAGAATGGAAAATGGCGTTCCATTCTTTTGTGAATCCCTCTGGTCTGAGGAAGGTGAGCGTGGTTCACCGAAATCGATCACCATAATATTCGTGGATTTTGTACTTGTATTGTAATATATTTGTACATTTTGTGCTTATATTGTAATACATTTGTGTTGTGTGACGTTTACTTGTACTGTAAAAATAATATCAATAGTGACAACGCCATCCCTTCCCCAACCATCTTCATGCAACGATAAGACAAGTGTCCTCTACAAACAATGTTATAAATATTATAATATTACCACTCACCAGTCCTTAGTTTAGCTCCATATAACTCCAGTGAGGAGGAGAAATATCACTTTGCTCCACGACGGCTGTCACTGGCACTTCACAACTTTCTTCGGATCCACGTGGTATTTACTTCAGTGGACGATAGAAAGTTACAATGGACTTCCAGATTTCAACTCAATTATTTGTCTTTTCCTGCGTCAGATGTGTTACTTTTTTTTCTCTTCGTTATTGAGGGCCATTTATTAAGATTATAAAACAAATACAAAACATCATAGTGTCTTCCATCTAAGTTTCCTGTGAAACGCAGGTGTCTAATTATGGACCCACGTCCAAAGTCTAAAACGTTATTTTCTGCAATATATTATGGACTATGAATGTATAGTCTGGAAAAAGGTTACTCAAAGAAATAAGTTCATTACGTCCAGGATATTCATAATTTCTTGATAGAAAATCAATACATTCTTCCTTGGACGTAACTGGTTTATGGTAGCTCTCATCGCCTATTATGAAATCGTTATGGAATTCCAAACTTTGCGAATTTAATTAGCAGCTTTACATCTAAGTTCAATATATTGAACATGCTTATTGCATGTGTTCAATATCTTAACAAAAATCTGTGTCGTATAGGCTATAAGACACAGCTTTAAATAAATAGTTCCCGTCACTATTGCTTATCAATAAGTTTTATGTCAATGTAAAAACAGAAAACAAACTAAATATGATATAAAATAAATTATATAAATCCTCTTCTGATTTATAAGGTAACCTAAATATCAAACTAACAAATTAAACACCTTTAGTAAATTAATTATTAATGTCCCTAATTAATGCATTATTTTAAATGAACAGTGTTTAAATAATCAGCTCTTTTGAAAACTCCCTTGACATCAACAACCAATATAAATATCAGACAATCAAAATAGGCCTAAATGTTTTTGAATTAGAACTTACTACTTTTGTTTCAAATATTTGAGGAAACAGCTCTTTTAATTCTGAAATGCGTAATTTAGAAAATATTTTAAAAATTCTTCTGTTGTCTGTTGGACTTTTTAAATACTAAAATTAATATTGTTAAAAACTGAGAGTTTAACTTTAAAATATGGCTTGGACATGCCATGCTGCGCAAAATTTCCTTCAATTCAAAAAAGGTTCGTTGAAATCCATTCAGGGGTTCTCTCAGAAACTCAGTGAACATAAACACTAAATTATTTCAAATATATAGATTTATCATTCGATAGACTAAGTTTAATAACTGAGAACAACCATTTATAATAAGTTTCCTATATAAAAGTTACCTACAAAAATTTATTTATTGCTATTATTTTAGTCAATTAATATTGAAATATGATTCACCCAATATAAACAATAAAATAAGAAACCATGTCATAGTTGAATAAATACTATTTTTAATAATATGTTTGCATCAAATTGCCAATATTTGCATTTCTAAGTTTCTAATTAACTTTAGTTTTTCAAGAATCTTATTATATTTTCGTGTGAACTACGAGTATTTTTAAATTAAAGTAGTCTGTTTTAACAATAACACAATAATAATAAATAAAAAATCAATAAAAATAATCTAATAGATGTATTTACAGTTGTAGCCCATATTACTTGTGTTAGTACCCGACTGAAATGCTGTTGTTTGATATAGGAATAATTTTTAATGCAATTAGCTGCTGAATTAAATATTTTACTATAATAATTTATCCTCTTAACATAACAGGGAAAATAAGGGATAACTCTTTTAACTAAGGAGGAACCCTAGGATTCGAGGGTGATGTGAAACCCATTTTTTTTTATATTTGAGACCCTTATAGCTGAATATATCGAATTTCACCTTCCAGCTTGTAAAGAGGTTGAAGAACTTTTAATAAATAACTGAAAGCTTAAGTTTTTTAAAAAATATAATGGTATAGAACAAATTTAATACAAAGAGTTTAATTTTGCCTCTTCTCTTCTTATGAGGGAAAATGGTTCTTTTAACAGCTGTCTATACAATTTATGAATATAATTTAAAAATGTCCTTTCATTGAGTTACCTCGATAGTACAATATCTACAATGAATCAAAATTTTACTGAGCGAGTGGTATTTTACTTAGATATAAAATTACGATTTATTGAACATTTTATATATAATAAAATATCTCAATTAACACATTCTTCTTTTTCTGTCAGTAAATACTTGAAAAAAAGGAAAATTATACAACAGCATATTGGAGAATTATTACTTGATATAACTGATATAAGGTAGGAGTAAGTACTATTTTACTAAAAATATAAGAGTTACAAATAATATAGAAAATGTATTAACCGACATTCAAACCGAAAGTAAATATGTTTTCAAAAACATATGATATAATTACTTTCAAAGACATTTTTCTTATATAAATAACCTAAAATTGACTTAAGGACATTGCTACCTTTCGTGTATTTAAAAAGAATATATTTGATCATTTTTGTTACTTTCAAAATATAGCATTCATATTTAGAATGAAAAAAAGTCTTAGTATGAAACTTGAAAACAATCCTGTGTAGATTATTTACATAACAAAATTAACAAACTCTTTCGTTTTTTCATCTTATCTGTTATTTTGTTGTTCTAGTTTCTTTATATTAATTTAATTAAAATAAATTAATAAGTTGATTAGCGATTACAATGTCTAATCCCCCTAATCTAAGCTAAAATACGTCTCTTGTTTTGTATATAAATGGTGTTATTTGAATTTAACTGATAAGCCAGCGCCCCTGTTTAGACATGAATTATATTTGAAATATTAAATACTGCTCATTGCATTATTATCCACATATTTTAACTAAAAATAGTTTTTATTAATGACTTGGTTAAAAGAATCATTTAAATCATTCTATTCTACGGCTGTCATTGTATGGTCATGTCATAGAGAAACAGTGGAAAATGTCACTACAATCCAAAGAGACTTCATCCAGTTAGCCTATTGTATCGATGTATTATTGGATTTCCTGTATTGGAGTTTTGTGTATACTCATGGCTGAAATTCACATTGTTGAATAGTGATTTGGAGGAATTACAAGCTGGGCTACACTGGTGTATTAATTTGGGGGAAGTACAAGCTGGGCTACACTGGTGTATTAATTTGGAGGAAGTACAAGCTGGGCTACACTGGTGTATTAATTTGTAGCAAGTACAAGCTGGGCTACACTGGTGTATTAATTTGGAGGAAGTACAAGCTGGGCTACACTGGTGTATTAATTTGGAGGAAGTACAAGCTGGGCTACACTGGTGTATTCATTTGGAGGAAGTACAAGCTGGGCTACACTGGTGTATTAATTTGGAGGAAGTACAATCTGGGCTACACTGGTGTATTAATTTGGAGGAAGTACAAGCTGGGCTACACTGGTGTATTCATTTGGAGGAAGTACAAGCTGGGCTACACTGGTGTATTGATTTGGAGGAAGTACAAGCTGGGCTACACTGGTGTATTAATTTGGAGGAAGTACAAGCTGGGCTACACTGGTGTATTAATTTGGAGGAAGTACAAGCTGGGCTACACTGGTGTATTAATTTGGAGGAAGTACAAGCTGGGTTACACTGGTGTATTAATTTGGAGGAAGTACAAGCTGGGATACACTGGTGTATTAATTTGGAGGAAGTACAAGCTGGGTTACACTGGTGTATTAATATGGAGGAAGTACAAGCTAGGCTACACTTGTGTATTAATATGGAGGAAGTACAAGCTGGGCTATACTGGTGTATTAATATGGAGGAAGTACAAGCTGGACTACACTGGTGTATTAATTTGGAGGAAGTACAAGCTGGGTTACACTGGTGTATTAATTTGGAGGAAGTACAAGCTGGGCTACACTGGTGTATTAATTTGGAGGAAGTACAAGCTGGGCTACACTGGTGTATTAATTTGGAGGAAGTACAAGCTGGGCTACACTGGTGTATTAATTTGGAGGAAGTACAATCTGGGCTACACTGGTGTATTAATTTGGAGGAAGTACAAGCTGGGCTACACTGGTGTATTCATTTGGAGGAAGTACAAGCTGGGCTACACTGGTGTATTGATTTGGAGGAAGTACAAGCTGGGCTACACTGGTGTATTAATTTGGAGGAAGTACAAGCTGGGCTACACTGGTGTATTAATTTGGAGGAAGTACAAGCTGGGCTACACTGGTGTATTAATTTGGAGGAAGTACAAGCTGGGTTACACTGGTGTATTAATTTGGAGGAAGTACAAGCTGGGATACACTGGTGTATTAATTTGGAGGAAGTACAAGCTGGGTTACACTGGTGTATTAATATGGAGGAAGTACAAGCTGGGCTACACTGGTGTATTAATATGGAGGAAGTACAAGCTGGGCTACACTGGTGTATTAATATGGAGGAAGTACAAGCTGGGCTACACTGGTGTATTAATTTGGAGGAAGTACAAGCTGGGTTACACTGGTGTATTAATTTGGAGGAAGTACAAGCTGGGCTACACTGGTGTATTAATTTGGAGGAAGTACAAGCTGGGCTACACTGGTGTATTAATTTCGCGTATCTCCAACTCTGTTTATTCTGGTCACATCAAATTATTTATCTTTTGAACTATTGTTAAACATTCGAATACAATAGTTTTGATGCTTGAGTAAAAATATTATGTTTTAATATATTTAATATAATTTATAATGTGTTTTATCTTTAAGCTACCTAGAGAGTTATTTTTATTAATTGATACATTTCAACATTCTCTATTTACTCTTTGGAAAGAATGGCTATTAAGCGGGACATAGATATTAGATGGGCGTATTTTGTGCACACTCGTATTTGTTCTACATATTATTGGCTATAAATTCTTCAAAGTTGGTGTCCATCAGGATCATGATCGTTATTTATAAAATGGTGGCCATTGAGATTGCCATCGATGTGGATAACACTAAATAACTCGAGGGTATCCGTGTTGAATGGTAATCAGGGCCCGGATGTTATGTAGGATGTGTACTTAGAATCAGGTTTGTCAGTTACCTAAAAATCAGACCAAAATTTCGTGGTTCGGATCCCACGTAAAGCTGTCAGTATCTTGGTTGCCTTGGATATTAAGCTATTAATAAATGGTTCTTTTAAAGGGATAGTTACCTTAGTAAGAAAAAATGGCTACACTCTTTCATCAACACTCATCACAGTAATCGTCCAACCCAACCCAAAATAATCGTCCATATATCGAAGAATATTTTGGATATGTCTTAAGAATAAATCATGAATAATAATGATAAAGATATTTGTTTTCACAATACCTATTACCATAAATATATTATAAATACCCATATTTCATACAATAATTCAATACTATACAATATAAGGAAATATTTATGCACCGATGAAGTCCACAATACTTAGTGCACGTCAAAGTTTGCAAACTTATTTTCTTTGACAATAATATATAAGCGATTGTATTTTCTGTGTAATGGAAGGGTAACTATACTAACAGTTAGAACTATATAGTTTAAAATTTATTTCGTGTGAAAGTGGAAAGAATATCATTAAACTTGATCTGAGTCAGACAATTAGATTAGGCGCTCAGGGCTAATAGTTTGAATTCTGAAGCTCCTTCTGTTTTTGAAAATTCACACTTTTATAGACCTTTTTAAAAAGGATCATTAACTGTAGCTTATTTCACAATATAACGATGAATGACTTGCTGTTTAATATCATATTGTACATTGTTATTGCAGCATTGTTGTTAGAAACGTTCTAATGATTAAACGTTTTAGATATGTTATATATTATGTCTTGAGTATGACATTGTAGTTGAGTAAAAAGACAGTTGGCTTTGAGTAAGCATTTTCATACATCGAAAATTAATTATAATGCAATTAAATAGTTCCAGCTTATATTTAACATAAATTAGTTTAATGAACTTTAAGAATATTGAAGAATAAAAACAAATGTTGAGTAAATAAATAAAAATTCTGATATTGGAGTTATTTATATTAATGCAAAGGAACATGTACAAATAAATTTATTTTAACTTAAATAATAAGAAAGTTAATTTGCAATGAAGCCTTAAACGATGACATATACTATTTAAAAATGCCTATGTAATAGAATGTTTTATAGCTTTTTTTATTTATGCCTTTTTAATCTAGCATGATCTTTATTTGAGTAAAATAATTTGTACTGATCCACTAATAATATTTTAATCTAATTAATCGTTTTGTTTGAAAATAATATAATAATTAGATACACTGAATTGAATTCTATTATACTACCATAATTATAATACATGAAATATATAGTAAATAAATAATAATTAAATAACTAAACAAGTTTAACCGCCTCATTTGAAATTATATGAGCTGGAATAAAGAAATTAGAGTATATCTACATTTTTTGTCGAACAAGTTGCCTAGCTATCCACTTAAAATCAATATATTTAAAATGGGAATTTTCATACCTTAGGAAAGTTATTTATATTTGGTTTAAAAATATTTAAATAGAGACAGACAGGATTGGATTTTACAAAAACGTAGCTGAAATGAAAACTAAGTACTTTAGTTTTGATTATGTTAAGTTAGGTTAGGTTAGCTTGGGTTAGGTTTTTACTCTCAAAAGAATTTATTATATTTGGACCTATTGTAAAAGAGGGTGTTTTCAGCAACTTTTATTGTAATTTTTATAAGAATAGGATGAGAATATAATGGCACTGTATTTTCTTTACTCTATATACTGTTGTGAATTGAAGTAGATACCTCGTGATGTAGATAGGGAAATGTATGTGAACAAAGTCGATCCATGGTTTAAGTGATTAAATTAACATACATTCTATGGTTTACATTTATTATTATAATATATAGTGGCTTAAAATCCGTTTGGTTTGAGATCTCAGGATTAATCCATTTCATACATGTACTATATGTATTGATCCAAATGTCAAGTAGAATATATGCATGATTTGACATATTCTCTTTCTTGTTGTTTAGGCAAGCTGGTTGGTAGGCAAGCTGGTCGGTAGGCAAGCTGGTCGGTAGGCAAGCTGGTCGGTAGGCACACTGGTGGGTAAGCAAGCTGGTCGGTAGGCACGCTAGTGGGTAAGCAAGCTGGTTGGTAGGCAAGCTGGTCGGTAGGCACACTGGTGGGTAAGCAAGCTGGTCGGTAGGCAAGCTGGTCGGTAAGCAAGCTAGTCGGTAGGCAAGCTGGTCGGTAAGCAAGCTGGTCGGTAAGCAAGCTGGTCGGTAGGCAAGCTGGTCGGTAAGCAAGCTAGTCGGTAGGCAAGCTGGTCGGTAAGCAAGCTGGTCAGTAGGCAAGCTGGTCGGTAGGCAAGCTGGTCGGTAGGCAAGCTGGTTGGTAAGCAAGCTGGTCGGTAGGCACGCTGGTGGGTAAGCAAGCTGGTTGGTAGGCAAGCTGGTCGGTAGGCACACTGGTGGGTAAGCAAGCTGGTTGGTAGGCAAGCTGGTCGGTAAGCAAGCTGGTCGGTAGGCAAGCTGGTCGGTAAGCAAGCTGGTTGGTAAGCAAGCTGGTCGGTAGGCACGCTGGTGGGTAAGCAAGCTGGTTGGTAGGCAAGCTGGTCGGTAGGCACACTGGTGGGTAAGCAAGCTGGTTGGTAGGCAAGCTGGTCGGTAAGCAAGCTGGTCGGTAGGCAAGCTGGTCGGTAGGCAAGCTGGTCGGTAGGCAAGCTGGTCGGTAGGCAAGCTGGTCGGTAGGCAAGCTGGTCGGTAGGCAAGCTGGTCGGTAGGCAAGCTGGTTGGTAAGCAAGCTGGTCGGTAGGCAAGCTAGTCGGAAGGCAAGCTGCTCGGTGGGCAAGCTGGTCGGTAGGCAAGCTGGTCGGTAGGCAAGCTGGTCGGTAGGCAAGTTGGTCGGTAGGCAAGCTGGTTGGTAGGCAAGCTGGCAAGGAAGTCAGTAATAATCAGATGCGCACAACTCTTAAATATAAACCTTAATGTCGAAAATAATGGGATACCAAAATATTTTAAGAATTCAATAATTCTTCAATAATAATCTTTAATAATCTAAATATTATGCTATGGATTGCTGCTCTTTTTTTGAGTCGATACACAGTGTGAATCATAGGTGATGAATACTCTGTTATCGTGTGTTTTAATGAATATTTTTCTTTTACAGTTAAATTATAAATATAATACTCTTTCCTAGCCTGTATAATAATTTATTGTACAAATACTACAAAAATCGTAATTGTGAAAGAAAAAATTATAGGTCAAGGGACTCGGTGTGTACTGCGTTAAAATAACTGACCTACCCTTAGTTAAGGTAGGTTAAAATAACTGACCTACCCTTAGTTAAGGTAAGTTAAAATAACTGACCTACCCTTAGTTAAGGTAAGTTAAAATAACTGACCTACCCTTAGTTAACGTAAGTTAAAATAACTGACCTACCCTTAGGTAGCATAAGTTAAAATAACAGACCTACCCCTAGTTAACGTAAGTTAAAATAACTGACCTACTCTTAGTTAACGTAAGTTAAGACAACTGACCTACTCTTAGTTAACGTAAGTTAAGACAACTGACCTATCCTTAGTTAACGTAAGCTAAGATAACTGACCTACCCTTAGTTAACGTAAGTTAAGACAACTGACCTATCCTTAGTTAACGTAAGCTAAGATAACTGACCTACCCTTAGTTAACGTAAGTTAAGACAACTGACCTATCCTTAGTTAACGTAAGCTAAGATAACTGATCTACCCTTAGTTAACGTAAGTTAAGATAACTGACCTACTCTTAGTTAACGTAAGCTAAGATAACTGACCTACCCTTAGTTAACATAAGTTAAAATAACTGACCTACTCTTAGTTAACGTAAGTTAAGACAACTGACCTATCCTTAGTTAACGTAAGCTAAGATAACTGACCTACCCTTAGTTAACGTAAGTTAAGACAACTGACCTATCCTTAGTTAACGTAAGCTAAGATAACTGACCTACCCTTAGTTAACGTAAGTTAAGACAACTGACCTATCCTTAGTTAACGTAAGCTAAGATAACTGATCTACCCTTAGTTAATGTAAGTTAAAATAACTGACCTAACCTTTGTTAACGTAAGTTAAGATAACTGACCTACCCTTAGTTAACGTAAGTTAAGATAACTGACCTACTCTAAGTTAACGTAAGCTAAGATAACTGACCTACCCTTAGTTAACGTAAGTTAAGATAACTGACCTACTCTAAGTTAACGTAAGCTAAGATAACTGACCTACCCTTAGTTAACGTAAGTTAAAATAACTGACCTACCCTTAGTTAACGTAAGCTAAGATAACTGACCTACCCTTAGTTAACATAAGTTAAAATAACTGACCTACCCTTAGTTAACGTAAGTTAAGACAACTGACCTATCCTTAGTTAACGTAAGCTAAGATAACTGACCTACCCTTAGTTAACGTAAGTTAAGACAACTGACCTATCCTTAGTTAACGTAAGTTAAGACAATTGACCTATCCTTAGTTAACGTAAGTTAAGACAACTGACCTATCCTTAGTTAACGTAAGTTAAGATAACTGACCTACTCTTAGTTAACGTAAGCTAAGATAACTGACCTACCCTTAGTTAACATAAGTTAAAATAACTGACCTACCCTTAGTTAACGTAAGCTAAGATAACTGACCTACCCTTAGTTAACGTAAGTTAAGACAACTGACCTATCCTTAGTTAACGTAAGCTAAGATAACTGACCTACCCTTAGTTAACGTAAGTTAAGACAACTGACCTATCCTTAGTTAACGTAAGCTAAGAGAACTGATCTACCCTTAGTTAATGTAAGTTAAAATAACTGACCTAACCTTTGTTAACGTAAGTTAAGATAACTGACCTACCCTTAGTTAACGTAAGTTAAGATAACTGACCTACCCTTAGTTAACGTAAGCTAAGATAACTGACCTACCCTAGTTAACGTAAGTTAAGATAACTGACCAACCCTTAGTTAACGTAAGCTAAGATAACTGACTTACCCTTAGTTAACATAAGTTAAGATAACTGACCTACCCTTAGTTAACGTACGTTAAAATAACTGACCTACCCTTAGTTAACGTACGTTAAGATAACTGACCAACACTTAGTTAACATAAGTTAAGATAACTGACCTACCCTTAGTTAACGTACGTTAAGATAACTGACCTACCCTTAGTTAACGTAAGCTAAGATAACTGACTTACCCTTAGTTAACATAAGTTAAGATAACTGACCTACCCTTAGTTAACGTACGTTAAGATAACTGACCTACCCTTAGTTAACGTACGTTAAGATAACTGACCTACTCTAAGTTAACGTAAGCTAAGATAACTGACCTATCCTTAGTTAACGTAAGCTAAGATAACTGACCTACCCTTAGTTAACGTAAGTTAAGACAACTGACCTATCCTTAGTTAACGTAAGCTAAGATAACTGACCTACCCTTAGTTAACGTAAGTTAAGACAACTGACCTATCCTTAGTTAACGTAAGCTAAGATAACTGATCTACCCTTAGTTAATGTAAGTTAAAATAACTGACCTAAACTTTGTTAACGTAAGTTAAGATAACTGACCTACCCTTAGTTAACGTAAGTTAAGATAACTGACCTACCCTTAGTTAACGTAAGCTAAGATAACTGACCTACCCTTAGTTAACGTAAGTTAAGATAACTGACCAACCCTTAGTTAACGTAAGCTAAGATAACTGACTTACCCTTAGTTAACATAAGTTAAGATAACTGACCTACCCTTAGTTAACGTACGTTAAGATAACTGACCTACCCTTAGTTAACGTACGTTAAGATAACTGACAGTAGAGTAAACGTGGGGGTTTGAGGCTCACCTTCGGGCATCTTCGGCTCTCGGATTCAAGATGGCGACCACCTTCGGGCATCTTCGGGTCACGTGACCCAGTCCTACCAACCCCGTGGGAATTTTCCCTCCCAAAATTTCCCTCAAATTCCTAAATTTCCCTCCAAATTCCCACATCATACTATATAAAATACACTCTTAAC
>JAQJVL010004089.1:0-49870 GCA_035578905.1 Stictocephala bisonia
AGTTAAGACTCCTAAAATATGAATTAGACACTGAACCAACGTCATTACGTTTTCGTTCATATACGGCTAGAATGTTCGAACCTTTTGGTTTTATTAAAGTACCTGTTGAATATAACAATAAAAAATAAAAGGACATTGTGTACATTGTTACCAATGAGTACTATCCGATCATTAGAACGATCATGGATTCGAAAATTTGGCAATGAACTAAAAAATATTAATTTTCAACAATCCATTGAAACTAATGAATCAGTGCTAACACGTGTTCGAGTAGTATTGTCAAGATAATCGATATAGAGAAGCAATATCACAGCCTATTTCAACCGATAGTTGGATGTATTCCAAATTTCACAACTAGCCTTAGGTCGAAGGAAAATGTAAAATTTATTTTTATTAAGGAGCGTGAAATCCATTTACTCTTAAGGACAATGTTGAGAAAGAACTTTACGATCTTGAACGTATCAGAACTATTACTAACTTTAATCACAGTGACTGTGGGTTTCCTATACTGGTAATTTCTAATCCTGATGGCAATGTACGTCCATGTGTAGACTATAAAATAACCGTGAACCCTCAACTTAAGTCAGCACATTTTCCAATACGCAAAATAATAGACTCATAATCAACTTCGGAAATCTGAATACTTGTTTATTTAAGATCTTTTCAAAGCCTATTTAAACATAGTTGACGGATAATCTATTATTATTCAAACAATTAATTTCAACTCATAAAGGAATATATAAGGAAAACCGTCTCAATTTTTGGTTAAAAAGTGCTAAGTGCCTCAAGTGAATTTCACTGAGTCCTTAATTAAATACTTCAAGGACTTCCAGGAGCAACAAATTACTTTGATTATTAAAAGTATACGGGAAAATTATTAAAGGAATATTATAAATATCTGCTTGCAGTGCCGGAATGATCATAATATAGGGTCTACATCTGAATACATCTGAACAGGAGTAAATGCCAATTTTTAAAGAAAGAAATTACTTAACTATACTATGTACTAAAAGGAATCCTATTTCTAAGCGTTGTAAGAAAATTAATGCAATAAAGATATCACTGCTTCAACTGATCAGAAAGAATTAAGACGCTTTTTACGACTTTGAATTACATATTATTCAAAGTTAATTCCAAATTAACCTAATCAATAATTAACAAATATAAACTTTTCAAAAATTTAATATGTTCAAAATAAATATGACCTTTCAAAAATTAAAGTTCTTTAATAATAACAATTTGTAGAACGTTTCTTTGTATGAAGAATATTTTTTTTTTTTTTATTTGGGCAATGTTCTTCTTTTGAAAAGTAAAATATCTATTGTCCTAGGCATAGCACTGTAGTTAAGTTCTTCCGCACATATCAGAAAAAATGCTCTCACAAACTCCCAGCTTGGGGACAAAAAGAACGGACTAGCCTGAGGACAGAAGAGAGGCTCGCAAAAGTTGTAACGTGAGCAGCTGAGGAACAAACTTGACTCTTATCACATGGTCCCCAGACCAGGCCAGCACAGTCCAAGTGGCAGATGGTAGGCCGGAGGTAGGCTGAGGTTCAACGTTCTACATCCGGTCCCTGAACTGCACAACCAAAACACAGCACATTAGTAAATCACAGCCACAAAAAGTAAGAACAAAAGTGAAAGTAATAGGCCCAATTAACTTACAGGGAAAGTATCTGCTAAAAAATTCAGGAATAGACAAAAGTGCACAAGTAAAAATAGTGGTGTAGAACATAATTTGGTTTAAACGTCAATTTTTCTAAAAGAAAATTTAGTAACCTAAAATTAATATTGCTTAATGTCTTGTTTGCTCCAAATTATGTTCTAAACTACTATTTTTCCTTGTGCGCTTTTGTCTATTCCTGAATTGTTTGGCAGATACTTGCTAGTTTCTCTATGGATTATTTTCACTTTTAATTTGTGAATACATTTTATCTATTTTTTACTATTTTTTTTTAAGTTTTGTGTGAATTCTTTTGTAATATAATTTCCGTACCCGTTAGAAAATTAATTTAATATTTTATAGTTAATTGACCAACACAGCACATCTACTTGGTTTGTATTTTTCATTTTCTTACAATTAAAATTGTCTTTGGCGAGAAAAAATTTATATTATTGTTTTCAACCTTTTTAACAGGCAATTAATTTTATTTATTCAAGATACTAATTTATTTACAATAATTTAGCTATAATTATATTAGACCAATCTATAGCCATTTATTTTAAAATAATTATTTTAAACGCATAACTCTGTAATTTTTTATTAATTTAAATTTTTTACTTGAAAAAGGTAAATCCTAATTTAGAAATCGAAGTCTTCTTTTAAATTTCACTTACACGATGAAACGTAATTAAGAAACCTCTTATGTCAGTCAGAAAAGGGGTGGAGTCCCCTCTAGTGGATAGAGAAAGAGAGAGAGAGAGAGAGAGAGAGAGAGAGAGAGAGAGAGAGAGAGAGAGAGAGAGAGAGAGAGAGAGAGAGAGAGAGAGAGGGGGGGGGGGGGGGGGGTGGGGGAGAGGGAGAGAGAGAGGGAGGGAGAGGGGGAGGGAGAGAGAGAGGTGGGAGGGGGGTACCTTGTGGTAGGACGTTCCACGCCGACTGAGCGATCATCCACGAATTTTTCCAAACTTACGCAATCATGTTTTGTTTTTCAACAAGTTTAAACACTCCCTCCACACGCGCCTACAGTATGATTCATATAAAAGAGGGTTTCTCCCAACTACATACAGAGAATTAATTTAATTCCCTTTAATTAATTCCCATTTAATTTTTATTCTAATACTTTAGTTTGAAATATTTTACATAATTCTTGTTTTTTAATAGTTATTATTTATTTTATTGTGTACAATGGACAAAATGACATAGCACTTACCTCATCCTCAAAATTATAGTTGTCAATATCCATCTTATATTCTTTAAGATTCCGGCATAGGCACAATTCCAAGTGTTGGTAAAAGTCGTTCTGAAATGTCTTCATCAACTGGATCACAATTTCCATTTACGTGGTCCTGTCACAGTACCCAATCAAGCCGCCCTAACAACACTCTGATATTTAGTTTTATTTCACAATAGACTGCAAATATTCTGAACCATGTCACATTGGGTATTAATTAAAAACTCACTCTACATTGACATGACTGGGTAAACGGAAGAAAATAGTAGTGAACGGGAATATTTTGTTGTGATTCTTTGATAACCAGAGCATAGGTAAATGCATATTAGATATTAGTGAACCCCGCCAAACCAGGGCAGCTACATGTTGTGAAACGTTATAATAATATCACGTAATTTGAAAATAACTTCCATTATTGGAAGAGGGAGAGGATAAATAGAGTAGCTGATGTTAAGGATATTTTGGCATGTTTGAGGTAGAGATCGAGGCTGATATGAGACATGTCGTGCTGATCCTAGAGATATCATACCTTTTCTGGAATATATCACTGTAGAAATGCTAGATATTGTGAGAGATTCGAGAGATGTCTTGGCTGATTTGGGATATATCTTGGATGATCTAAGAGATATATTGGCTGATCTTAGATGTATCATATCTGATCTGAAATATATCATGGTTGGTATGATAAATATTGCGAGATATTTAAGAGATATCTAGGTGGCTCTGATAGATAACATGGCTGATTTGATGTTGAGACTGATCTGACAGATGAGGTGGACGATCTGAGAAATATTGTTGCTAATCTGCGAGATATAATGGCTAATATAAGAGAGATCGTGGATGATCTAATTTATATTGTGAGAGCCTTGAGAGATATATTGGCTGATGCTAGATATAGCATAGCTTATTTGGAATATATCGTTGTTTATCTGATAGATAATGTGAGAGATTTCAGAGATATCTTGGTGGATCTGAAAGATATAATGGAAAATATATAAGAGATATCACTTATAATATAATAAGAGATAATATATAAGATATATACTTATCTGACAGGAACTATAAGAGATTTGACATATTTTTTGGCTAATCTGATACATATAGTGACTGATATATATTAACTGATAGATATAGTAACTGAAAAAATGTAATAAAGTGGCCAGATTATTACACAATATTCTCACTCACCCACTTATACAGGTAAGGTGGTATTGACCTACCCACCCACTCATACACGTACGGTGGTTAGTGTAAGCCTATTATTAGTCTCTCTGCTCTCTATGCTATATGCCCAGTGCTAATCCTACAGAAATAATAAATTCAAGAACCATATTTGAATCTCCCACCATTCGAAGTCATAAGCATTCAGGTAAGTAATATAGTAATGAACCACCTGCCCACCCCATACACGTACAGTGGTAATGACCCACCCACACGACCATACACGTACAGTGGTAATGACCCACCTACACGCCCGTACACGTACAGTGCTAATGACCCAGCCGTCCGCCAATACACATACAGTGGTAATGAGAGATCATCGCTGGTCTGATATATATTTGAGAAATTTTTGAGATTTCTTGGCTAATCTGGAATACATCTTGGCTAATATGACGGATATTGTGACTAATCTAGAAAATACCACGTGATATTAATATCAAATATCACCAACAGCCTTTTATCTTCTCTATCCAACAAGATCAATCTATACTTCAACAATCTGCCTTATAAAGACCCTTGAATAGTTGTGATAGTTACGAATTTTAATTGAAGCTCCTAAATTGAGATGCGCTATCAGTATCTGAACTGTTCTTACGTATATAAATGGCTTTTAATGTTTACATTCCATAAGCCCATTACAACAAAATTCCTTTGATACGTCATTTTGCAAAATAGTCTCAACCGATGTTGGTTACTTTCTTTAAATTTAAACTCTTGAACGGTTGATTATTGATTAGTTCGTTTATTAAAACATATCTTATCAAAAATAAATTACTTTTACTTTATATCCCCAACATAAAGAAAGAAAAAATGGAAATACGATTGCTTTGACAGTAGACAATATTCTTTATGGACATGACACGATCTTGGAGATAGTACATTGCGTCAGTTAATAATTAAATTTATTTGATAATGTGGATATCTTCTGTATGGGTTGAGAAATTCTTTTTCAGTGTAGAAGGGTCTTGCCCACAGCCACTTTGTTACCATCCTCTTGAAGTGCTGTGGAAGCTCAAGAGGTGTTCTGGAAGATGGTTGAAATAAATTGCTCCTTTGTAGGATGTTTCTTTTTTCGTATAAAAATTTAGATGATGTGGTGGTAGAGTGAAATTAGATGCATTACGGGTGTTGTGTGTATGTAGATCTCTGTGCCTGGTCAGTTCTGAGCTGACTGCATGGAGAATTACCTCTCGGATATAAAGGGACACAACAATGAGGATGTTGAACTTTTTAAAAGTTTCTTCTCAGCTCCCTCGAAATTGAAGGAATGCATAGCATCTTAAGGCTCTCTTTTGTTAAATGAGTACCTTTTCCAGGTAGTTGTTTGCAGCTCCTCCCTTAAGCGTTATACTATCCCATATCACAGGATCTTAGGTGTTTCTAAACACTTAATACAAAGTCAGCTGTTGTTTAAAAACGAATCCGGATTTAGGAGAGGAATAAACCCACTAAGCACATTTTATACATTCAATGAGTGAATTATGAATTCAATAAACTGCAAGAAAACACTTCTTCGTTTTAACGATCTTACCGAGGCATTCTACTCCTTTAATAGAAAGGTTCTTTAAAAAAAATTATAATCTATCTTTGTTAGTTTCATGTTTTGAACTCAATTAGTTTCATGTTACCTGGTGGGCGGAGACAGATTGTGTCGTTTTAGTAAGGTGAGGGCAATATACTTTGCAGTATTACAGGGAAGTATCCTGGGTTCCCTCATATTTTTATTTATATGAATAATTTATAAAAAATAAAACCAACAACATTAATTCTTGTCACAGGTGGCATAGCTATTTTATTTTGGAATATTGTCGACTGTGTTTTTATGGTTAACAGAAGACACTACCAGCTTTTCTAGATATTAATTTGTCTAGGTAGAATTAAAAAAGAAACACAGGTACAGTACTACAAAAACATGGTATGATATTATCCAGGTACAGTTAAAAAAGAAACACAGGTACTACACAAACACGGTACGATTTTATCCAAGTACAATTAAAAAAGAAACACAGGCACTACACAAACACGGTACGATTTTATCCAAGTACAGTTAAAAAAGAAACACAGGCACTACACAAACATGGTACGATTTTATCCAGGTACAATTAAAAAAGAAACACAGGCACTACACAAACACGGTACGATTTTATCCATGTACAATTAAAAAAGAAACACAGGTACTACACAAACATGGTACGATTTTATCCAGGTATAATTAAAAAAGAAACACAGGTACTACACAATCATGGTACGATATTATCCAGGTACAATTAAAAAGAAACACAGGTACTACACAAACATGGTACGATATTATCCAGGTATAATTAAAAAAGAAACACATGTACTACACAAACATGGTACGATATTATCCAGGTATAATTAAAAAAGAAACACAGGTACTACACAAACATGGTACGATATTATCCAGGTATAATTAAAAAAGAAACACAGGTACTACACAAACATGGTACGATATTATCCAGGTATAATTATAAAAGAATCACAGGTACTACACAAACATGGTATGATATTATCCAGGTATAATTAAAAAAGAATCACAGGTACTACACAAACATGGTATGATATTATCCAGGTATAATTAAAAAAGAATCACAGGTACTACACAAACATGGTATGATATTATCCATGTATAATTAAAAAAGAAACACAGGTACTACACAAACATGGTACGATATTATCCAGGTACAATTAAAAAAGAATCACAGGTACTACACAAACATGGTATGATATTATCCAGGTACAATTAAAAAAGAAACACAGGTACTACACAAACATGGTACGATATTATCCAGGTACAATTAAAAAAGAATCACAGGTACTACACAAACATGGTATGATATTATCCAGGTACAATTAAAAAAGAAACACAGGTACTACACAAACATGGTACGATATTATCCAGGTATAGTTAAAAAAGAATCACAGGTACTACACAAACATGGTATGATATTATCCAGGTATAATTAAAAAAGAATCACAGGTTCTACACAAACACGGTATGATTTTATCCAGGTACAATTAAAAAAGAAACAGGTATGCATGTGAAAGAGCGATGGTAGGTTAGTGATATTCATAAATACCTTTAGCAGAAATATTTCAACGGCATTTTCACTTCTCAATAGTTAATACCATGTTATATCAAGTTTCTTTGCTATGGTTTAGGTCTGCTTTTTATCACTGGAGTTTAAAACATGAGAATAATTTCTAACCACACAAATAATGAAACATTTCTCAATTGCATAATCATTGCAAATCTTCCATTTCTGAAAAAATCTAGATAAGTCGTACTAAGATAAGTTAAGAAATACTTTGTATTTGTGCACTTGCATTAAACTGAGCATTGTCATGAATAAAAGATACTTTTGAATTTTAGATGGAATGCCATGCCTCATCTTTTGATTTTAGATGGAACACCAAAGCCGTTGCATGTTTTCATAACCCGCAGTCAAATTTATTGTTTTTATATTTTCTTAAAATCCAAGTTGATTAAACATTTTCGGTCCCCCAAAGAACTGACGGATTCTCTTTTCTTGGTTTAGAGGATAAGATTGCTTTATTCTACTCCCAAGAATGACGTTTTATTTCGGACATGTTGTAAGAAACCCAAGTTCTATAAACAGTTAACCTTTTGGCTTATCAGCAAAAAATAAAAAAATTTCCCAAAAATATTCTGGGTTTCAACACGTGAAGGTTCCAAAAATGTTTACTCGTGTTTTTTGTAATGTAACACGAAAAATGTTCCAAAAACTTCCTATTTTGCAGTGTTTTACCTAAAAATATACAACTTTATTAAAAATAACACTATTTTATTAAAACTAGTCTTGTTCTTTGCATAAATAAATTACCTTAAATGAAAAAAATATTTGAACAAATTTAATGGGTTGAAATAAATAAATAAAATGTAGCTAAATTTAAGTTTTTATTATTTTGTACATTTATTTAGTTTGAAGTCATAAAATGTATGTTATTTATTTTTCTATTGTATTGATAGTGTAATATCTCAAAGATACATATACTTTTTTACGTATCGTAAAATTCTCAAGTAATTTGGATAAAATATGGTTAACTTATAGGTAAAGTAAATAAACAGTATCACTTTGAAATGTGGCACTATCCTGCAATCAGTTGGGTTACTTATAAGAAAATTTACTCATTTAAAGTATTTTACTCATTTTGCTTAACATCATTGCAATCAATAAATGTAATCACACAATAACCTCAAATTAAACGAATGTAAACAATAAATAAAGCCAAAACATCTGACCTGTTTACATCATATGCACAGATTGCACACGCCACAAGTTGGGTTATGCTTATATCAATATGCTGTTTATCTAATAAGTATTCAATAAAAATGTAAAATAACACCCAAATTGTTATTATTTTCATGAAGAGAATATGAATCAGAGTGAGTATTAATTAACAAAGCTAAAACATCTGAACTGTAGACATCAAATGCATTGACTGTGCGTGCCGCGAGTTCTGTGGCCGTCCATATCAATGTGATTTTTTTCTAATAAGTACTGAATAAAAACGTAAAATAGCACTGAAATTGTTATTTTTTCATGAAGAGAATATGAATCACAGTGCAATTTAATAAACAATGCCAAACATCTGATCTGTACACGGCATATGCACAGAATGATCGCGCCGCGACTTCCACGCTGTGCTTAGCAACTCAAATGTTTATCTCATAAATACTAGATAAAATCTTTAAAAATAACACTCAAATTGGTTTTTATCATTACTAGAATATGAATCATAATATACATTAATAAAAAAAGCCACAACATATGATCTTTACATATCTCATGCACAGATGCGAGCGCACCGAGTTCCGCGGCCTTCTAGATGTTTATGAAATTAGCATTAGATCAAAACGTAAAAAAAGACTTGAATTGGCATTTTTTTCATGAATTGACAAACTTAAACACGAAAATTCACTATTATTTCGTGTTTATGTTTCAGTTCTTACGATAAAAATAGCTCTGTATTAAAGAACAACGATATATCGTTGAAAAATCCATTCGGCTGAAACACACAGCACAATATATTGTTCCAAAACAGACAAAGGGTTAAAAATTGGACTAGAAATTCATCACGAACTATGTCGTATTGGGTCAACAATTCTAGAGCTGCTTCTATCCTTTTGGCCGTTCGGTCCTCTGTCGAACTTTATGTACCGATCAAGAACACATTTTTGTAGTCAAGGTGCTCTGTCAATATTTCATGCAAAAGAGATATTAAAATTTCCAGAGACATTATAATTTAATGTGATCATACGAAAATGGTGTTCTTGAAAATGTTATAAACTTTTTACTTTCAAATCATTTATGATTAATGAGTGATTTTTCCCACTTTGATATTCATCATGCCAATATTAATTCCTACATATTTACCATGTACTGATTTCTTCCTTGACTATACATTAAGCACCATATCCTTACTAGAAAAATCATTACATTTTCTCTATAAAGCTGCTTAGTTTGTGAATATAATTTTTGATAGGATAACATTTTGTGTATCCAGTTAATGAATCAAACCAGTGTGACTATATGACAAGAAACTCAGCATGCACTTGTGGTTAGGGGAAGGCAGTGCTAGGCATAAATGGAGATATAATCTATTTTCTGGACAGTTCTCATATTAATGAGAGAAAAGCTCATTTAAAAAGCAAATATTTTAAACTTAAAAACAAACAGTAATAGTCTTCTTCATAACTACATACATTCAGAAACATACATAATATTTTTCCCTGCTGTCAATGTAGGTCATGTAGGTTCTTGGGTGGGTGAGCTTGACAAGATATATGTTGGATGATCCAATAGAGCTCAATAAATCTCAAAATATTTATTGGGATATATATGTAGCTTGAATACTTTAGGGATATCAAGAATAAGAATAAGAATAAGAATAAGAATAAGAATAAGAATAAGAAAATCTTTATTCACATAATAAGTTTTTTATAAAACAGTTTGCCATGTGCACAAGGCACGCTCGGCTAAAATGAAATTGAAGAATACATTTAAAATTAAACTTAGTCTTCTAGCAGTCTTACTTCACTATTTCTACATCAAAAATATAAAGGAAACACAACACTGTTAATTATTTTAAACTAAAACATGAAACATAATATATACATTACACATTTAAACATATGCCATAAATATACTAACAATGTATTAATACTATAAGATTCAATAAGCATATACAAGGTTTCTAATCTATTGTTTGAAGTAATTTTTTTAAGTTTGTCTTGTAATTAGAAAGTTTTTCATTAATATTAAGATTTTTTAAAAATTTATTAAACATTAAAGTGCATTTAAAATAACATTGGTTTCTACTAGTTTCTTTTTTGTACAGAGGAAAAATCAACATTTTATTACTGACATGCCTAGTGTACTTAATAACGTTTACATGATTAAAAATTGAACTATATTTTTTGACAAACATTAAAATTGAATATGTGTAAATACGGTTGAAATTCATGACATTAAGAAAGTTAAAAAGTTCAGCAGAGGGATGAAACTTTCCCACGCTACAAACTGTACGAATGGCATGTTTCTGTACTATAATTAGTGGTTTTAAAATATCTTTGAAAGTACCTCCCCAGTGTACAATTCCATACCTCAGGGTGGATTCAAACCAAGATAAGTACAATGTACGTAAATCAAGGGGGTACAAAAAACCTCTCATATGGTAGAGACTATAGTTGATTTTCCGTAATTTTGTTACAAGAAATTCCAAATGAGAGTGCCACCTCAAATCAGAATCAATGAATATACCTAAATATTTAACTTTTTCACTAAAATCTATTTTTACACAAGTACACTCATAGATGCAAGCATGAGAGTGGCATTTGATATTTAATTCGTTTTTATATTTACTCACTGTTGATGGTTTGTATGAAAAGATAATTGAGCTAGATTTCTTTGTATTTATTAAAAGTCTATTTTTATTAATCCAGTTTGAAATTTTTAATAAATCTTTATTTATTTTGCTTTCTAAAATTTCAAAATTATTAGCAGAACATACTAAACTACTGTCATCTGCAAAAGCAAAAACTTTAGAGTTTAGGTTTAAAGACAGTAAATCATTCAAAAATATGACAAACAGGTTTGGTCCGAGAATTCCACCCTGAGGTACTCCAAACCTCACAGGTAACGTCTTACTGTAAACCCCATTAATCCTCACTATTTGATTTCTACCGAACAAAAAAGATTTGAACCATCTTAAGGAGTTGTTTCGGACTCCATATTTTTCTAATTTATATATTAAAAGGTCCAGATCGACGAGGTCAAACGCCTTAGTAAAGTCAAGATAGACGGCCAAAGTAGGTTTCCGCTCATCGACATTATTGACAATTTCTGTTATATGTCTCTCTAGTGCTAAATCTGTGCTTTTATTTTTTATAAAGCCATATTGATGGGGTGAAAATAGGCAATGATGAGTAAAAAAATTTACAAGTTGTACCTTTATACAGTTTTCTAGAATCTTAGATATGCTGTTTTGTAAAGAGATTGGTCTGTAATGGTTAATAAATTTTGGATCCTCAGCTTTATAAATTGGCACAACAAGAGATGTTTTTAGAAGATCAGGATATGTTGCGGTTGTAATAGACAAGTTAATAATGTGAAGTAGAGACGGCAAAAGTGTAGGGAGATTACGTTTAATAGTTAGAATAGATATGCCGTCCAGACCAACAGATCTTTTGTTGTTCATTGACCAGATAATGTTTACTAGTTCAACTGCTGATACTTCGGAAATTGCACACTCATGGTCAAAGGTCTCCATCTCTGGTCGTTCAAACATGTCCGAACCGAATGCCTGACTGATCAAATGACTCGGCATTTCTGTGAAGTGTTTGTTGAAAGCATTTGCAACGAGCCCCTCATTACCCTCTACCGAAACTTGTTTACCTTCAACAATAAAGTCTTTAGAATGTTGAACTTCTTTTCGTGTAATGGATTTGACTATTTTCCAATATTCTCGAGAATTTCCATTACTTTGTTTAATTTTATTTGAATAATAACTAAGTTTTTCTTTTTTTACAAGCAAATTGCACTCTCTAGAAAGTTGTTTATATCTTCCTTCTAATTCCGCATCCTCCTTATTAATTCTAAATATTTTAAAAAGATAATTTTTTTCATTTATTTTTTTAATTAGATAATTTGAAATCCAAGGATTTCGTTTTCTGATTTTTCTATTAGAATGTTTTATATAATAAGATTGCTCCAATGCAGAATTATAAATATTATAAAAATTTGAAAGGCACGTATTAACATTAGAAGAGTTTTTAACAGTTGACCAGTCTTGGGCTGCTAATCTTCTACTTAACAAATTATAATCTACCGTTCTTATACACTCATATTTATATGGATTAATATTTACAGATTTACAATTAATTAAAATACCTGAATGATCCGTTAAATCCAAATGTTCCAATTTACAATCAAAAACTAACTTATTACAGTCTCTTATAAAAACATGATCCAAACATCTTTCTCCCCTAGTTGGCTCGTTAACATAAGAAACAAAGCCCAGTGAAGAAAGCATTGACAAAAACGTTTCAGCTGTATTATCTTTTTCCAAAATACAATAATTTAAATCCCCAAGCAATATACTAGGTCCCGATAAATTCAGTAAAATTTGTTCAACCTCATCATGAAACTGCTGAAATCTGCAATTACAATTCCTGTAAAACCCTAAAATGTTTAAATTTTGTTTGATTTGATTTACTTGAAGTTGTAATTTTAATAAAATTCCCTCTGCATCCGTATAAAGAAAATTATTATATTCATACTTAAAACAGCTATTGACGTATATTACAAGTCCCCCGGACGCATTACTTAATCTATCTTGTATTAATAAATCATAACCAGTTATTGAAAATTTACTGATTTCGGAAGAGGTAATCCACACCTCCGACAAAACAATAATGTGAATAATCTCACTTTGAGTTGATAAAAAAACTAAAAGCTCGTCAAAGTGCTTGCGTAAGCTACGTATATTTATATGAAATATAGATAGATTATTCTTAAAACTACTCATAACCTAGAATAATTATATTTATATACTATATACATTGGCGGTGTGATGCGGAGAGTTTCAGTTCCGTGGATGCTGCTCTGTGTTCAAGGGCCCGAAGTACTCCTCCAGGTCAGACACCTTGCTGATCTTCCTGGTCTGAGTATTGTCTGATTCCCTGGCGAATATCTTGGCTCCCTTCACCCACACGTACTGGACCATCCTGGCTGTCTTGTAGCGATTAGCCTCGTAGAGCAAGTTCTTGTTGTACTGCGTAAGATGTTCATTTACGAACACTGGTGCTGCTGGAACGTTCTGCATAAAGTCTGTTGTTGCTAGTCTGACTTTTTTGCTCTTCTCTAAAACCTGATCTCTTTTTTGGCGGTTTGAAAATCTCACAATGATGGGTCTTGGTCGAGTTCCAACTTTCCCCATTCTGTGCGCTGCCTGTATGTCGTGGTTGAGGGTGATTGGTTCATCAATAGCAACTGATAATTTATTTACTAATGCAAATATATTTTCACCCTGTGACTCAGGAATCCCGTTTAGCTGAACATTTAAATTTCGGCTATACTGTTGCAGGTCTTCAACTTGCGCAGTAAGCAAGGAAAGTTTATTCTCTAGATAGTTATTTTCCTCTACTAATTGACTGTTGGATGCTTCTAACGATTTGATTTTTGCATTTGTTTGTTCAAGTTCTTTGGTAAAATCATCGATTTTATCTGAGCAAAAATTAACGGATGTTGTAAGAGTGTCTATTTCATTAGAGAATTGAGTTTTAGTTACCATATTTTTCAAATTTTCTGTTACTGTAGCTTCAAAGTCACATAATTTTTTAAAAAGAACATCAAGGGTAACATTTTCTGTTGTCTTACTTACTGCAGTTTTCTTAGAAAGTACATAATCCTGTTCAGACCCACTGTCACTTTTAACGGAAGGACTTGCACTGTTCTTGTTGCGACACAACACACACTTGTACTTGTTACGTTGTTCTCTGTTCTTTAGCCTATAAGTCTTTTCCGTAATACCAGCACAATGATAGTGAAGTGTACACTTACTTACTGAGCAAATCACAAAGTCATTATCCGGTGGTAGTGGATTGTTACAAACAGAACACAATGAATCACTCAACATGGTAAACAATGTTAGGTACAGTAGATATATGTAAACTAAACTGGAAGTACGGGGAGACCGTGACAGCACGAACTTCCTCCTTGACTGCTAGCTCTTATATTTCTGTAGGTTTTAGTATCGATGTGTGTATTTAGTGTGTGGGAAATTTAGATTGAACAGATTTAAGTTGGTAGTGTGTGGGAATTTTAGCTCTTATGGATTTAGGTTGGCAGCCTGGTCTTGTGTGACGTTGATGACGTATGAAGAAGAAATGGAGTTGATTCAGATTTTAATCGCCATCTTGACTAAGTATTTAGTAATATTTGAAAAGTTCACTCACGACACTTTTAAGCTGTTTTGGGTGCGAATACTATAATAAACTTGGTACTACATGTACTAGGAATGTTTTAAATGTATAAGTATTGTGAAACTTGCGTTATTTTAGAAGTA
This sequence comes from Stictocephala bisonia, assembly GCA_035578905.1. Classification (NCBI taxonomy): domain Eukaryota; kingdom Metazoa; phylum Arthropoda; class Insecta; order Hemiptera; family Membracidae; genus Stictocephala; species Stictocephala bisonia. Next base: position 14,723 of record JAQJVL010004089.1, read on the forward strand.
AAAGGGTTTCGAAAATATGATGTGGAAACTTTAACGTTTAAAGCATAGTCTGTACGAGTCGGCACTTTTGATAACTGATTTTAGAGAAAAATATAAATGTCCAGGATGAGATTTATGTCTTATAATGAAGTTTTGTACTTACAGTTTGTCTGGGTTAGCTTGTATTACCTATTGTTAAAAATAGAGCACTTAATTTTATCAAAAACCTAGAGCCTTAACGGGAGATGCACTTGGTTACACTATGTCGTCTGCTACATTTACCAACCAACTGTGCACTTGTAAGTTTAAGTAGTGTAGCCAAATACTTTGTACGTGTAAGAGAGGGCTTTTAACTTCAATATGATGCTTTTATTACTTGGAAGTGGTTTAGATAGCAATCTTGAGAATATTCTCAAGTGTCTCTAAAAAAAACTAGTCCTCTCCTTAATAAATCCTCAGTTTTAAGCTTTTCTTGCAAACGATGCCAACTTTTGATTTACTGTAAATTGTGTAATAGTATATTTCATAACAAGAGTGGAAAGTGAGGTTTTGCATGTTCGAGACCATATGTTTGAAGTGCGAGACTTGTCGAGCACTTCGAATGGTCGAGAACATACAAAACACTTTCACTCGAGTTTTGAACGATACTTTTCACTACTCTACGGAATAAAAACAGATGTTGTTGACTGTTGAAAATTTTCCGTTGTAAACAATGTTACTTTCGGTAGTAAACAATAGACAGCTGTTGAAAATATGATGTTTCGCAGGTTGTAAACACATAACGAAAACAGCTAAACTCGTAGTAGTGTAATGAAAACAATTTTTAACAATCTTCAAATGATCAGCATTTATTTGTTGACGTTTTAGAGTAAGAATCACTATAAACTGGAACTGTTATTGAATAAGATATCGTTCTTATGTACTAAGAAGTTCTTATTCTTAAACATGAGACGCCGAGAAAACGCTGTGTGTATTTTAAGGCGAATATGAATGATGATATGAGTGTAAGATGAGTGTAGTCTGGTTACTAACTGAGTTCAACTGTTCCTCAAAGAAGGCAATTTATTAATAGCCCAACAGTCAGGGCAACTAAGGGACCTACATATTTACATGGAATCCGAACCACGTTAATTTGCTTTATGGTAAAATATTATTCATTCATTTTTTAATATTAAGATGTCGATCATAGAGATGTGGGCGAATATAAGGGACAAATGAGTGTAGATGAACGAGTGTAGTTATTGTTACTAAGTAATTCATTATTAGCCCAATAGCTAGAGAAACTAAGGGACCTATAGCTATACTTGGAATCCGGACCACGTAGTACTGATCTAATTTTCAGCTAAGTAATAAACCTAATACTCAGTTCTATTCCCTACACAATATCAGGACCTTGACTACTACCTAACATGGACACCCCAGTCTTCTCTAGTAGTGTCTCTGTATTAAGAGGACAAACATAGAACCTATCGCCTACAATCTCCACAGCACTTTGACACTAAATAGCTGGGTTACAGCACTGCACCACCAGTGTTGAAAATTGTAGTTTTAATGTGGTATTTTCTTATTTTATAAAATATTTTATTTATACTATGTTATATTATTTATTATATATATATATATATATATATATATATATATATATATATATATATATATATATATATATATATATATATATATATATATATATATAATACTATATATAACATTATATAGCACGGCATTTATTACATTATATGAAGATTTATTGAAATAAAACCACTTAATCTAGAAATATCCTCAATAACTACTTATTTAGTTTGAAATTGTGCAAATAATTTAAGGTTTAATAAAACGATTACACCAGGAATGATTTTTTTATAATAGTTTATTAAAAGATAAATCATGTATAATAACACCGTGAAATAAAGCAAAACTGAGGTCTTGCAGCCATGAGATTTTTTTTCACACTAAACAGTTGTTGTCTATATATTATTATTGTGCATTATATCTTATATTTTTGGTATAATTAAACTCAATAATCCAAAAAAAGGAATTTACTCAAAATTCGTATAACAGTGCCTTATGTAGCATTTAAATTGCCAGTGAACAAACAGTTGTGTCATTTAAGAAATGAGTTTTTTTAAGGATTTTCCAAATTTCATGTAGCAACTAGTTTAGTTGAAGTATATATAGACTTAGCCACTGCAGTCTTTACAATATACAGTAAATTAAAATCACAATAAGTAAAATTAATAAAGTATTCATTAAAATAATATCATCCAAATGGTGGTATGTATAAAAGCAAGTCATGTCCATCAAAAATACCAAGCGTTAAAATTAAGATAAATTATATCCAGAAAATACAGTTTAAATGTGCGTTACATAATTAACTTAAGTTTGAATTTTATATGAACCTTATCCAATAAATATTTATTATTACTATATTATTTACAATTCAGACTCTCAATACACTTCTCATAATGATGCACCGTTAGTCTATAAATACAGTCGAGCAATACTTAACCTAACACAATTTATTATTGAAATAATTTGTAAATTTATTTTAAAATTACTTGCGGATCTAAAATACTGTGTTAAATTCTTATTTTACACAGTCTGAAATATGCTTTGATAAAAAAAGAAAACCATGCAGCTTGTACAAATCTAACTTACAAAATGTCTACCACATTTGGCATTTTTTAACTGGGTTCATTTTTGAACCTGATGGACATTTGAAGTCTTCAGCAAACTCGGGCCTATTTGACATTGGTCCCAGCACTCGGAATTCACCAGGTGAGTGCTCATCGATTACAATGAGCAGCTTGAGAGCCTCAGGCTGGTATTTAGAGCACCACGTGTTGGCTGCACTGACCCAGAACATCTGCCGAGGTGTCAAATGTTGCAGACCAGGTAACCTCCCCTCTTCTCCGTGCTCCTTGGCCCAGTGGTTATATGCCAAGTATGCCTGCTTGATACCAACGTTGTCTGCAATGTTCTCTCCCTGAGTGTTGGTCCCATTCAACTAAGAAAATAACATTTCAGATTAATTGATAATTATTTATCTATTTTTCAGTATAAGTAACTGAAATTTATTAACTAACCTATGTTGATTTGAATTGAGAACTTCTGTTGACTACTGTCGGTCCAAAAACTATTTGAACTTGAGTTTGAAGGTTGTTTACTAAGAAAATAAGAGACGAATGAAAAATCCAATCACACCATTTTGTTTTCCTCGTTTACTTGTACATTATGACATGAACGTTTTAAAATTTCACTATAAGTTTTAATAGTTTTTATTTTAGTTGGACAAAAATGTATTTGAAATGAGTTTTTACTGTGCATCAAACTTAAAATTATACTACTCAAAGACCCGTTAGTGTATCGCATTTATGTTTTAACATTTGGTCGACAGGAATGTTTTCTGTAATGTTTATAATTTACAGAATTTTAACTTTAAAAATAAAAAGTTCTTATTAATTTCGTGACACAAAGTTTTATTGGTTTCTAGAGTTGGTAAAATTAATTACTCGGTGACGTTGTAATCCTTATGAAAGGTATAGTTAAGAAACACTACTTTTATATGCATAAGTATATTAGAGAGATAGGACATCAGCAAGTTTACCTTAGCAGATAAGTCCACTAACACCAGAGAAGTAGTCACCACTTGCACTTTCTTCAGGTGAGGAGAGAGAGAGAAGGAGAGAGAGAGTGAGGGGGAGAGAGAGAGAGAGAGAAGGAGAGAGAGAGAGGGAGAGAGAGAGGGAGAGAGAGAGGGGAGAGAGAGAGGGGGAGAGAGGGAGAGAGAGAGAGAGAGAGAGAGAGAGAGAGAGAGAGAGAGAGAGAGAGAGAGAGAGAGAGAGAGAGAGAGAGAGAGAGAGAGAGAGAGAGAGAGAGAGAGAGAGAGAGAGAGAGAGAGAGAGAGAGAGAGAGAGAGAGAGAGAGAGAGAGAGAGAGAGAGAGAGAGAGAGAGAGAGAGAGAGAGAGAGAGAGAGAGAGAGAGAGAGAGGAGAGAGAGAGAGAGAGAGAGAGAGAGAGAGAGAGAGAGAGAGAGAGAGAGAGAGAGAGAGAGAGAGAGAGAGAGAGAGAGAGAGAGAGAGAGAGAGAGAGAGAGAGAGAGAGAGAGAGAGAGAGAGAGAGAGAGAGAGAGAGAGAGAGAGAGAGAGAGAGAGAGAGAGAGAGAGAGAGAGAGAGAGAGAGAGAGAGAGAGAGAGAGAGAGAGAGAGAGAGAGAGAGAGAGAGAGAGAGAGAGAGAGAGAGAGAGAGAGAGAGAGAGATGCCTGAAGAAAGTGCCAGTGGTGCAGAAAATTGTTGATTTTGTGATTCTTTTTTTTATTTAATACTACTCTGGTATTAGTGGACCTACTATGGTGTCTTCTAAGGTAAGTTTGCTGATGTCCTATTTTCCAATATGCAAATTTCTGGACTAGTGCTCTTTAAACTAACTTAAAATTGTATATGCATGAGTAGCTTCAGCGATTTTAAATTGTTTCAAATAAAATTTTTTGGGGGTTTTCGAACAATAAAAGTGTAAAGTTGATGCAGAGTGAAAACTAGTTAAAATGCTGATACTTGTTTTGTTCCAACTAGGATCAAATTTAATAAACCTCACTAAATGGTTTTGAAATGCATATCATAACGTTAAATTAAATGAGAAAAACAATTGTGTAATTGGATTTTTATAGGCCTCTTAGTTTTTTAATAAAAAAATTTAAACTCGGTTACACATAAATTTCTGTGCTGACAGTAAGATATTTTCACAATTTATTAAGGTGTTGTTTTTATTGCAAAATAACAGAGTAAACTATTACATATTTTACATTTAATTGTAGAATTTGACAATCAATAGACATTTATAATATGCAAAGCAAATATTATCTCTGGAAAACTGTTCTTCTTCTTCCCAAATCCACATAAAAGTCAAATGAACAGGTCAATAAACCTCTGAATAAAAAAAATAACTTTTTAAGACTAACACTTTAACTTTTTAAGAGTGATAAAAAAATTACTCTAATACAACTATACAATATATAATTTTCAGACAGTTTTAGTACAGGATTGTTTTCGGGACGAGGAGTATGTTGGTTAATATATAATGTCGGATAACGAGGCTTTACTGTATAGAATAATAAAAATAACATTGTCAATATTTAGTTGTAAATGTTATTTATGTGGTTTATTGGAAGAGCACTAAATAGTGTCAACTTCCCCATAAAGTCATTGATTATTTAATTTCATTTTCAATACTATTCTACTTACGTGAAGTCCAACTTGCTCTGCTGTATAGTTGCCGTATTGGTTGATGATACAAGTTGCCTTCTTGAGGTAAGCCTGTTTGGATTCTGTCGTCCACCAATCCACCAAGTTGCCGTCTTTGTCAAATTGTCCGCCCTAATGGATTCAGTATAATTAATTTTAACTATATTAACTATGGCTGTTAGTAAAATGTAATATTCTTTGTAAAATGCAAAATATTTATGATGAACATCATTATGTAAATTCACTAACCTTAAAAACACCATATAATTTCTATTGTTTTTGTGTTGGTGAGTTTTTTTTATTTTTATTGTGTAATATGACTATATATAGTAAATAGTTTAGTCTTTTATAAATTAATTTTTATTCTTGTTGTATAACATTTTACTTTCATACAACGGACTAAAAGTTTCAAATATTTACATTCCTGTCCACATATAAATATAACTAATAAATAAAAATCCAAAGTCAACAAAAATCTTTATTACCTCATCACTAAGTCCATGAGCAATTTCATGACCAATTATATAACCAATAGCACCATAATTCATATAATTAGGTCTGTTATTTGAAAAAATGGCTTCTTGCAAGATTCCAGCTGGGAATTCTGAAAAAAGGTCAAATTAATTATTTTATTAATATTATAACACAAATAAAAGGAATTTTAAGTACATTTTTTGTTCATAATTTTAATTTAATTTGGCAAACAAGTAAGTCTGCCACATGCATTGGGCCTCCATATTTAGGGTTATAATATAGATCAGGCGTTCTCAATATTTTTCAAGTTGTGTACCCCTTAACTATTTTTTAAAATAAATTGTACTCCTTGATTATATTCTAATCACTAGAAAAGTTTGAATAACTAGAATATGGCCAGGTTTACAAGAAACTAGAATTTTGTGTAAACTAAAATATAAATAAATCTTAGTGTTGTTACAAGTCGAGTACTATACAGTCAAATACATCACCTTTTTAAACACGAAAGTTGCAAATTGTATACCTTGGGTTTTGGAGTACTCTCTAAAAATGTTCACGTACCCGCAAAGAGTAATTAATAATAAAGAGAAAAGTAAAAATTTAACTTTACAATTTGGGCAGATCATCGCTTATTACTCATGCGTATAGACTTAAAACTAATGTAAATACATTTTTGCGAGTAGTGAGGTATGCTATTTAGGTTAAAAGTTTACCTTTTGCACAAGAAAAATTTACAAAGACTACAAAAAAATTAGAGACTGTCTTATTTTACCAGACGACGTTAGGGATAAGAAACCTCTCTAACACTAAACCTGGGGACCAACGGCTTAGCGTGACTTCAGAACTACGGGACCAGCAGAGTAAAAACTGTTTCGGTCACATCAGGACTCGAACCCGGATGTGACAAACCATCGCCTTAGCCCATTAGCTTCTCTTAAAACAGGAATTTAGAAATTAAATAAATATACGATTCCTCATAAATATACAGGCTACTGCGAGACAATTTATTAACAATGGATCATTTTGAGATTGGAACTTGTGACCTTTAGCTTTTTCACCAGATCCCGCATTTAGAATGAAATGATAATATATTTTTTTCAATTGATTCCCTACATATGATTTAGTGAGATTGAGTTTTGTTGTTTTTATTATAGTTCAAAATATTCTCCCGTTATACGTTAGGACAACTCGCATTACTCACCCTGTATATTATATAGACTATGACAACTATAAATGAGTGTTGTGATAAAATAGTACATCGATACCATTGATACTAGATTTACGCGATTTTACAAAAGGTAAAGGAAGTCAGGGACTAGAGGTTTGATGTAAAAACTTAGTAAAAATAGAATTTTACATTTGACTCATCCTATTAAAGCCAAATTTAAGATATGGTATTGCAGGAATTGATTAATTATCTAAAAAGAGAAGGCAACAAAATATCTAGACCATTAAAACTTACGAATTGAATTCTCAGTAGGGTTGTGGAATGCATTAACCGTGGCAGGATGAACGTGGGTTATCCAGTCAGTTTTGTTGACAGGTTTCCTGAGTTGGTTAAATGAGTAGTTGAGGTTAAACTTGATAATATTTAACATAGCATCCAGATAATTTCTAGAATTTATCTCAAGCTGAAATCAAATAAACTCTTTTTGATAAACTTATAAATATATTTGATGTACAACAAATCTTTAAAAAATTACCTCAATATATTCATTTGTTCTTTCAAACAAATATGCATGGTGAATTTACATAAATTTAATTAATTAATATTACTCACATGCATAATGCTTTATAAAGTAAAGAAGATACCAGAATACTAATTTTAGCAAGGAAATGTTTACTCGTGATTATTCATTTATTATATTATTTATTATCAAGACGCCGATCATCAAGATAGTGGCAATTATGAGAGGCTAATGAGTGTGATGAGTGTAGTCTTTGTTACTAAGTAAGGTCAACTGTTCCTCAAAAACAGCTTTTTATCAATAGCCCAATAACCAGGGCAATTAAAGGGCCTAGTACGTATTATTAGAGCATTTTTTACAGAGTACACAAATTTTTCATTCTTTACTTCATCTTACAAACCTGAAACCAGTCATCTTGGATACTATTCTAATGGGTTTTACCTTTTTGTATGCATATAACAGCAACAAATTTCTCACATAATTGGGACTAGTTATCCTGGTACAATTCTTCTGTTTTAATAGTCGGTGAACATTTACTAAATCTGCCAAAAGCTCAGCATTAAATTTTCTTTTAATTAGGGTTTAAAGATCATCTGTTTACAAATTAACATCATGTTAAGAGTTATGGTTTCTCATAGACTAGGGACAGGATGACGAAAAGGACCCATTGTCATAGAATGTACCATAACTACCAGCAAAAACTGATCACATTGACAGCCTAGTCCCAATCTTTAAAAAACACAATTTTTGTCACTGTAGAAAATGATGGGGCGTATAAATATAGTCCAACTGTTAAATTGAAATCCATATCAGGAAACATGGAAGATTGTGAGAAATCTTAAATCATATAATATTGTTTATTAAAGATTTAGTTTCTGAGTTATCATAACTCAGCAGTTATCATAGCACCAAACTAATTGAAATGAATTTAAAACAAACCTTATCATAAAACTCTTCTAATTTGCTCACGTCCAACAATTCTTCAGGGTAGGCAATATGTGCAGTCATTGATTTGGCTTTGTCCAGTGCATTTTCCCTAAACATAAAGAATAACATAATAGATATTTGACATGATTCAAAAATACTTGTAAAAAATACAAACTAACTAAAGCTCTTTATTTGTAACATAAAATTACATTTCTGAGCAATGCTGAAGTAACAAATTACACGTCAGTCTATGACAGTAATAGTTTTTTTTTAACTAGGCTACATTTTATAAAAAATTATTACTAAGAAAAAGGAAAAACTGCAAAATCATCCTTTACCACAAGAAATAAGAACTGCAAAAATATTAATTGATGGTATTTGGACAAGACTGTGTTTATAAATCTTCATGTTTGTTAAGAAAAGTCTTGATTTTTTCCTCTTTTTTTAATTTTCAAGAATATTATTAAAAAATTGTATGATCATGTAATATGGCCTTTTTGGGTATCTTAGCTGGCCTTTGTTCCTAGTTCAATGAAAATCAGTAATTATGTTGTTTTCAAAATATTTAGGGTACTAAACAAAAAATTTAAATTTAGAATAAATATAAATTTAGTATGGTTAAGAGTTATTGGATTAAAGAAAAAAAGGCTTACATGAGTCTCTGTGTTTACTGTATTGTAATTAATACTGTATGTTAATCACATTATATTAATTTGGTGTATCAAATATTTATGTACTTATTCAATGAAATCATACCTTGTTTCTTCATCCATCCAATCCACAGTTTGCAAGGTTTTGTACATCTCTTCACGTATGTTGTCAACCATTTCAAGTACGTTCTTCTTAGCATCCTCCTTGAAGAAGCGTTTCACATACAATGATCCCACAGCCAAAGGCAAACTGTGAAATAGGAATCATTTAAATACAATCATTCGACTTATATGTTTTATATACACATTTGGTCTTTAATGTCTGTAATTATAAAATGAAATCATCATTGAAAAACAAATATAATATATTTATTTATTAAAATACAACTTTTATAAACATATGGATGGAAGAAAATATAGTTCTTGTTTTTTTCAAGTGATATCACTTAATATGTCGATTTAATATATTTAAAGATTTAAATAATTTTTTACTGAATAAGGGATTTATTATGCTTTAAATAATTAATTAGTAAATATATGATGTCAAAATTAAAATAAGAAAAATGTAAAATATAAATTAGTGTCAATCTTTTAAACCTTTCGAGTAGCATACATTTTTATGGAGATCTTGAATTAGGTTTGTTTTGTCCCCCTGTAAATCAAGAATTATATTCTACCATATTGTTCAACAGTGAAATTTTACTTTTAGTTTATAACAGTGAAACCCACACTTTGAGTGGTATCCCACAGATTGAAATGCGTTTAAATGTCCTGATTAATATTTTTACAACTTTTAAAATAATATTTACTATGTTACAAATCTGAGAAAGATTTTTTCAGATAAGTCAAACTTATATTATGGTCAATACCAACTGCACGGGAGTGTCGTTGTTTTTGGTATCGGTTTTTTTGTCGAAAAAATATATTAGTGTGTGTGTGTGTGTGTGTTGCATTACATATACACAAAACAATTTATGACAACAATTTATAATTAATAACAGGGTGATTAATAACATATTTTCAAAATATAATTTTTCTCGTAAATATATTTTCAAAGCTCAATTTAAATTGCTTTTAATTTACTTTAAAATTCCATTTTTATTTACGTAATTTGATGTTTGACGGGATTTTAGTTTTTTTCGTAGAGACAAGATTACACAACATAATTCAATCCGACTTGCTAATAATAACTAACATGAACATAACTAATATTTACATTTTGGTAATTTTATTATTTATAATATTAATAGATGGCTTTATTGTTAAATTTTGTTGCAAATGGCGGATATAGAACTTAAAAGTCCTCTCTTAAATCTAACCCTTTGATACAATGTATAGCTTTAATATGAGTAACGTAAGATGAAATATAAAATTTTCACTTTATTTTTAAAATAACGTTTGTATAAAAAAGAAGATAAAATATTGTTGCGCAATAATTATTGCTTAACTGAATTATGTAGATATTTTCAGTTTTGTACTTTGCACCTTCAACAAGGAGCGCTAACCACCCCCAAGATAAAAGCACATATTTTCGATAACACCTTGGTTTCTTGTCAAAGTATCCAAATTGCATGTCAATTAGTCCTGATTACTGTCATCCACTGGACTTTTACTCTACTTTTTTTATGTATAAGAGGAGACGCCGACCTCTTTCGTAACCTTACTCTACTCATTTCCCGAAGACTATTGATCTGTGCGAAGAACTTATTCAGACAGAGTAAGGGGGCGAACCAGTACAGTAGAAGGTGAATATTACTGATAAATCTTCCAGTCTATGTCGGATTCAAATCAAAGCTATCTCTAACCCAAGGTCAAAGTCCTGACGCCTTAGACCACACGGCCACTGGCTCGCCTTGAACGTATTCTATAAATTTCATTCATAAATTCTCAGAACTTGTATTCATGATTTAGCAGAAACAGTTTTGATAATTGAAAATAATATATAATTTTTTAGCATAACATAGCATACATACATGTATATATAGGGTGTTTTAGAGCACCCGTCTCAAATGTCTAGCAAGCAGATGGCTTACTACAGAGGCTTGGTTTTAACGTTTACTCCACAAATCGACCTAAAAAAATCAATCAAATTATTTTCACTCAGTGGAATTTTCGTTGTACCCATAACAAACGGTCCCACGTTAGAATCTCAAAAATTTCAAATTTAAGCATGTGTAATTTAGTACATCATTTTAAGGGTATTTATGCCCCAAACACTTTGGTGAAAAAAACCCCCAATTTTTTGTTAATTTCGAAATGACGGTTTAAATTTACAGAAAAAATAGGTTTTTTATTTTTATTACCATACCTATATTACTAATCCATTTGGAAATCAAATATTTTGTTAGAATACTCAGTGACACTACCTTTCAAACGATTTTGGTTTTCAGTAAAATTTAGGCCGCCATTTCGAAATAAACAAAGAAAATTGGGGTTTTTCTTCACCAAAGTGTTTGGGGCATAAATACACTTAAAATGATGTACTACAATACTCATACTTACATTCGAAATTTTTGAGATTCGAACGTGGGACATTCTGTTTTGGGTACACCGCAAAATTCCACAGAATGAAAATAATTTAATTGAATTTTTGAGGTTAATTTAGTGGGGTAAACGTTAAAACCAAGCCTCTGTAGTAAGCCATCTGCTTGCTAGTCATTTGAGACGGGTGCTCTGAAACACCCTGTGTATATACAGGGTGCCCCGTAAGTACTGACCAAAATTTCACGAGGTTATACTATAGGTCAAAGCAAACAATTTTCATCATATAATGTGTAGTCCCATCTTGCTTACTTTTTTGTCTATCTGTCTGTATGTGTGTTTTATAAAATAATTTATATCTTCAAAATGGTTTAAGATATCAAATTGAAACTTTGTACATTTACTGACCTTATTAGTGTACATCTAAAATAAAAGTTTCAAAATTATATCATTTACGTAAACAAAATGGCGGCTATTTAAAACTTTCAAAGTCTAATAACTTTAAAACGAGTGATGTTATAGAAAAATGACAAGACACATATAAGATAGCCCCTTTTAATACAAGAATGTTGGTACCATATTTTCTTTTCTACAATAAGTTGTTACAGAAATAAGTAAGATTTCCCAAGTAAAGGTCTGTGTTTTATTCAAAATTCCAATGTGTTTTCAAATAACGATGAAGAATTCATGTCACAACAAGCAACAATTAATACTTACTGAACTGTAAAACACATGTGAAATAAAAGAAACAACAAGTAACAATACCTAAATATGAGTTCAAAGTAAATGCTCAATGTGGCCTCCTCTCTGCTGATTGCACAGTGTAAATCGCTATAAAACTGACCGCCGGATATGTTCATAAGGATTTTGCTCCTGAATTGCTGCAGCAGCTTCAACAATGCGAGCAACCAAATCCATGGCGTCCGGAACAGGAGTAGAATACACCAATTGTTTCATGTGTCCACAAACATAAAAATCTATCCGTGTCAGATCCGGGGATCTTGGGAGCCAAGGGACAGGACCACCACGTCCGATCCATTGATTGCCATAAACTGCGTTAATGTGCCAGCCCACACGTTCACTGAAAACCTTATCTGATGATGGTGTTGAATAGTTGCATTCGGATTTTCTTGGGCCCATACATGATTATTTTTTAAATTAATTACTCCCTCACGGGAAAAAGTCGTTTAGTCACTGAAAAGGACATTCTTTAAGAAGTCAGGGGAATCTACTTGTTTATGCAACATCCAACGAGAGAAATGTAACCTTTGTGCATAATCTCCAGGTAGTGGTTCCTGCACCTTTTGGTATTTAAAGGGATAAAATAATTGTTCGTTCAGAGTTCTCCACGCAGTACTTTTGCTAGCACCCATGTCATGTGCTATAGCCCTTGTACTTGTTGATGGATTATCTTCTACCTGGTTCAAGACAGCTTCTTCAAAGGCAAGTGACCGAACAGTTCTTGGCCGACCTAATATATCCAAGCCATTTTTTACACCCGCTCTCCCTAAGATGATTGTGGACTGCAGTAATCACTTTATGACCCGGTTGGATTCTGTTAGGGAAACGCTCTGCGTACAATCTTCTCGCTAAACTTGCATTACCATCAGCCAATCCATAGACATAATGAATATCAGTGTATTCAGCTAATGTAAAATGTTCCATCTTCATTGAAAACCAATAATATTATAACACAACTAAAATCACGACTCGCGATATTACAGAAACACAATGTGTTGAGGTTAAGCAATTAAAATCACTATTAGATGCAATATACTAAGATAGTACTTAGTAAACAAATCATCAAAACAAATAACTATCTATTAATTTACTATCAGCTATTACATAAAATCAGCTGATGCATACTGCATTATGGACCTAATAATTTTGTGATGCTGTACCTTTAAGCATTAGACCTTTATTTGAGAAATTTTACTTATTTCTGTAACAACTTATTGTAAAAAAGAAATATGGTACCAAAGTTCTTGTGTTAAAAGGGGTTATTTTATATGTGTCATTTTTCTATAAAATCACTCGTTTTAAAGTTATAAGGCTTTGACAATTTTGAATGGCCGCCTAATATTTATAGACCCTCCCACCCACCCATACACGTAAAGTGTTATTGATCCACCCGCCCAACCCATATACGTACAGTGGTATTGACCCACCCACCCAACCATACATGTAGCCTACTGTGACATTGACCCACCCGCCCAACCCATTCAGGTACAGTGGTATTGACCCACCCGCCCAACCCATACACGTACAGTGGTATTGACCCACCCGCCCAACCCAAACACGTACAGTGGTATTGTCCCACCCATCCATACACGTACAGTGTTATTGACCCATCCGCCCAACCATACACGTACAGTGTCATTGACCCACCCACCCAACCCATACAGGTACAGTGGTATTGACCCACCCGCCCAACCCATACACGTACAGTGGTATTGACCCCCCCACCCAACCCATACACGTACAGTCATGCACTTCATGGTAATGACGATACAATGCTATTATTACAGAGTGAAAATTGAGTAACCATTCACGAGCAGCATGCATGCACTTCACGACAATGACGACACAATGCCATTATTACTTAGTGGAAATGAGTGTCCATTTACGGGCAGCATACATCATGCACTTCACGGTAATGACGATACAATGCCATTATTACTGAGTGGAAATTGAGCGTCCATTCACGGGCAGCATGCATCATGGACTTCATGGTAATGACGATACAATGCCATTTTTACCGAGTGGAAATTAAGCGTCCATTCACGGGATGTGTGCATGCACTTCACGGTAATGACGATACAATGCCATTATTACCGAGTTGAAATAAGTGTCCATTTACGGGCAGCATGCATGCACTTCACGGTAATGACGATACAATGCCATTATTACCGAGTGGAAATGAGTGTCCATTTACGGGCAGCATGCATGCACTTCACAGTAATGACGATACAATGCCATTATTACCGAGTTGAAATGAGTGTCCATTTACGGGCAGCATGCACGCACTTCACGGTAATGACGATACAATGCAATTATTACCGAGTGGAAATTGAGCGTCCATTCACGGGCAGCATGCATCATGCACTTCACGGTAATGACGATACAATGCCATTTTTACAGAGTGGAAATTGAGCGTCCATTCACGAGTAGCATGCATGCACTTCACTGTAATGACGATACAATGCCATTATTACCGAGTAGAAATTGAGCGTCCATTCACGGGCAGCATGCATGCACTTCACGGTAATGACGATACAATGCCATTTTTACCGAGTGGAAATTGAGCGTCCATTCACGGGCAGCATGCATGCACTTCACGGTAATGACGATACAATGCCATTATTACCGAGTTGAAATGAGTGTCTATTTACGGGCAGCATGCATGCACTTCACGGTAATGACGATACAATGCCATTATTACCGAGTGGAAATGAGTGTCCATTTACGGGCTGCATGCATGCACTTCACGGTAATGACGATACAATGCCATTATTACCGAGTGGAAATGAGTGTCCATTTACGGGCAGCATGCATGCACTTCACGGTAATGACGATACAATGCCATTATTACCGAGTTGAAATGAGTGTCCATTTACGGGTAGCATGCATGCACTTCACGGTAATGACGATACAATGCCATTATTACCGAGTGGAAACTGAGTGTCCATTTACGGGCAGCATGCATGCACTTCACGGTAATGACGATACAATGCCATTATTAACGAGTGGAAATGAGTGTCCATTTACGGGTAGCATGCATGCACTTCACGGTAATGACGATACAATGCCATTATTACCGAGTGGAAATTGAGCGTCCATTCACGAGTAGCATGCATGCACTTCACAGTAATGACGATACAATGCCATTATTACCGAGTGGAAATTGAGCGTCCATTCACGGGCAGCATGCATCATGCACTTCACGGTAATGACGATACAATGCCATTATTACCGAGTGGAAACTGAGTGTCCATTTACGGGCAGCATGCATGCACTTCACGGTAATGACGATACAATGCCATTATTACCGAGTGGAAACTGAGTGTCCATTTACGGGCAGCATGCATGCACTTCACGGTAATGACGATACAATGCCATTATTAACGAGTGGAAATTGAGTGTCCATTTACGGGCAGCATGCATGCACTTTACGGTAATGACGATACAATGCCATTATTACCGGGTGGAAACTGAGTGTCCATTTACGGGCAGCATGCATACACTTCACAGTAATGACGATACAATGCCATTATTACCTAGTGGAAATTGAGCGTCCATTCACGGGCAGCATGCATGCACTTCACGGTAATGACGATACAATGCCATTATTATCGAGTGGAAATTGAGCGTCCATTCACGGGCAGCATGCATGCACTTCACGGTAATGACGATACAATGCCATTATTACCGAGTTGAATTGAGTGTCCATTTACGGGCAGCATGCATGCACTTCACGGTAATGACGATACAATGCCATTATTACCGAGTGGAAACTGAGTGTCCATTTACGGGCAGCATGCATGCACTTCACTGTAATGACGATACAATGCCATTATTACCGAGTGGAAATTGAGTGTCCATTACGGGCAGCATGCATGCACTTCACGGTAATGACGATACAATGCCATTATTATCGAGTGGAAATTGAGCGTCCATTCACGGGCAGCATGCATGCACTTCACGGTAATGACGATACAATGCCATTATTACCGAGTTGAATTGAGTGTCCATTTACGGGCAGCATGCATGCACTTCACGGTAATGACGATACAATGCCATTATTACCGAGTGGAAACTGAGTGTCCATTTACGGGCAGCATGCATGCACTTCACGGTAATGACGATACAATGCCATTATTACCGAGTGGAAATTGAGTGTCCATTTACGGGCAGCATGCATGCACTTTACGGTAAAGACGATACAATGCCATTATTACCGAGTGGAAACTGAGTGTCCATTTACGGGCAGCATGCATGCACTTCATGGTAATGACGATACAATGCCATTATTACCGAGTGGAAATGAGTGTCCATTTACGGGCAGCATGCATGCACTTCATCGTAATGACGATACAATGCCATTATTACCGAGTGGAAATGAGTGCCCATTTACGGGCAGCATGCATGCACTTCATGGTAATGACGATACAATGCCATTATTACCGAGTGGAAACTGAGTGTCCATTTACGGGCAGCATGCATGCACTTCACGGTAATGACGATACAATGCCATTATTAACGAGTGGAAATTGAGCGTCCATTCACGGGCAGCATGCATGCACTTAATGGTAATGACGATACAATGCCATTATTACCGAGTGGAAATGAGTGTCCATTTACGGGCAGCATGCATCATGCACTTCACGGTAATGACGATACAATGCCATTATTACCGTGTGGAAATTGAGCGTCCATTCACGGGCAGCATGCATCATGCACTTCACGGTAATGACGATACAATGCCATTTTTACAGAGTGGAAACTGAGTGTCCATCCATGAGCAGCGTGCATGCACTTCACGACAATGTCGATAAAATGCCATTATTACAGAGTGAAAACTGAGTGTCAATTCATGGGTAGCGTGCATGCACTTCACGACAATGACGCTGCACTTAATGTAAATGTTATCATTTTTAAACTTTTATTTTAAATGTACACTAATAAGGTTAGTAAATGTACAAAGTTTCAATTTGATATCTCAAACCATTTTGAAGATATAAATTATTTTCTAAAAAACACATACAGACATATAGACAGAAAACTAAGCAAGGTGGGACTATACATTATTTGATGAAAATTGTTTGTTTTGACCTATAGTATAACCTCGTGATATTTTGATCTGTACTTACGGGACACCCTTTATATATTCAATAACGTATAAAAATGAATATTAAGAAACCTTTAAGTTTTATAAAAGGGTTGGAGAATTCTTTTTTTGAATTACCCACTACTCCCTCCTTATGTTGATAACTCGTTTCGCTCGTTGGGGGCTTCGCCCCCAAACCCCCTTTCAGTGTAAGCACCAAGGTTACCCAAGATGATCACAGTTGTCAACCCAACCTTATTTCTGCAAAACTGATCACGAATGCTATCAAATTTGTACACGATTAGTACTCAAGACGATAACAGAGCTAACCAAGTTGATCAAGGCTGCTTTCAAAGTTAATAATGAAGGGGGAAGACCCAAGCCCCATTTATATGAAATGAAACAAAATAAAATGAAAAAAATAAGTCTTTCTTTTATAAGACGAGGTTTGGACTAGACAGTCCTCTCTACTACCTAACCTTACGTAGAGCACTATCCTGGGGTTTTGAAGGGATGCCTGGCTCCATGGTTGGTCCGTGATATATAATGAATGCTACCTAATTTGATCACGGATTATACCTAAGTTAATCACGGGGAAACCTACATTGAACACGGGGGCTACGCAAGTTAATGATAGGTTGCAACCTAAGTTTAACACAAGGACTACCTACGTTGATCAGAGGGCTACCTACCTTGATCACGTATGTCTACACAAGTTGATCACGGTGGGGCTATCCAAATTAATTACGTGGGCCACTCAAGATGATAATGGTTAGTTAGCTAAATTTATCAAGTAGGGCTGCCAATGTTCATCACGGGGGCTACATAAGTTAATTGATCAAGATGAACACCTTTGTTGATCACAGGAGGCTACGCATATCTTACATATGAGACGCCGACACAAAGTTGTTGGTATTTTAAGGCGAATATGAATGGTTATATGAGTGTAGAATGAGTGTGGATGAGTGTAGTCTGATTACTAACTGAGTTCAACTGTTCCTCAGAAAGGGCAATTATTAATAGCCCAACAGCCAGAGCAACTAAGGGACCTACAGCTTTACGTGGAATCCGAACCACGTAGTGCTGGTCTGATTTTCAGCTAATTGACAAGCCTGATACTTAGTTATCTCCCCCACACAACATCCGTACAATGATTACGCAAGTTAATCAAGAGGGGGCTGCCTAAGATGATTAAGGTTGGTTACAAAATATAATCACGGGGCTACTCTAGATGATTACGTGTGATTAATACGTTGACCCCGAGAGACTATCTAAGATGCTCAAGGGGTCAACATATATAAGTTTAGGACGGTCGGATACCCTATTTGATTATGGGGGCTACATACATTGATCATTGGCAGCTACCTAAGTTGATCACGTGTGGCTAGTACCTACGGCTGATCACGGGTGCTTTACAATATGATAACGGGTGACTACCAAAGTTGTTTACCATGAGCTTTCCAAGTTGATCACAGACTACACAAGATCACTACGGGTGGTTACCATAGTGGATCATGGGTTGCTATAAAAGATCATCATGGGGGCTACCTAAATGGTTGACGGCCGGTTATCCTAATTTATCAGGGGGCTACCCAAGATGATTATCGAAGTTGATCACAGGGGGTTTCGAACATGATCACGGGACCTAAGCAAGTTAGTCATGGAAATCTGCCCAAGTTGATCACAGGGGCTAACCAAGGTCACCACGGAGAGTAGCCTACGTTGATGACGGGATGCTACCAAAGTTGATCAAAGAAGCAGGTAAACGGAGAGGTCAAGGTAATTTGTGGGCAAGGTTTTGAGTATCCAGATTGTTGTAATCATGCTGAAATAGATAGATACATTCCAAAAAATCACTTTTTTTTGACAAAATACTCAACTTTACCGACTTTTTGTGAGGTAAGTATAATTTATACAGCATAGAGATATATAACCATTTACAATATTATAACGGGTGTCTACCAAAGATGATTACCAGGGGCTTTCCGAGTTGATTACAGACTACCAAGTTGACCAAAAGTGGTTACTAAAGTAGGATCACGGGGGAATCCAAGATCATCACGGGGGGCCTAAGTGGTTGACGGTCGGCTACCCTAGTTGATCATGGAAACTAACTAAGTTGATCACGGGGGCTACCCAAGATGATAACGGGTGATTATCCAATATGATCTCGGGGAGGGTTCTATCCAAGATGATCATAAGAAATTACCTTATTTTTTGATGGGATACTACCGAAGTTGATAACGGAGGCTGGCCAAAAGAGTGGTTAACGTAAATATCGTGTAAGGTTTTAAGTTTCTAGCTTGTTTTAATCATCCTTAAATGGGAGGATAAATTTAAAAAATCACATTTGTTGACAACAAACTCAACATTATATACTTTTTGTGAGGAAACGATAGAATATACCACAAAAAAGTATATGACACCTTTCGTAGAGAATTTAATTGTTAATTTGAATATTTCATTAGGTGTTATCCAAACTAAATATTACAGATTCTGTAAAATAAAAACCTCACAGGTAAGCGTTTTTCGTCAGCCATTTTATTTATTTATTTTTTTTGGGTTATGAATAGTGCAACATTTTATTGTATGGCATTTTATTAACAGTAAATGTGAAGGTAAATAGTATGTAAGGTTGTACATTTCTGCCTTCTTTAATCATGATTAAATAGGAGGATCTCTTCCAAAAAAATCACATGTTTTCAACAAAACTTAACTTTACTGACTTTTTGCGAGGAAAATAGAGTAAGTACCACAAAATGTACATTACATTTTTTGTACAGCATTTAATTTTTAGGTTGAACATTTCATTAGATGCTATCTAAACTAAATGTTACAACTTCAGTAAAACAAAAACTTCAACTCTGCAAACAGTACAGCAATTTCACGTCAGCCATTTTTAATTTTTTCTAGGTTATGAAAAGTGAAAAAATCAAAGTTTATAGCAGTTAGATGATAAGTACTAAAGGTAAATAGCGTGTAGGGTTTTAAGTTTCTAGCTCCTTTAAATCATGCATAAATGGGAGGAAATATTCAAATAAAATCACATGTTTTCGGAAAAACTCAAGTTTACCGACTTTTTCTAAGGAAACTATTGTATGTACACAAAAATATACAAAACACTCTTTGTGCAGAATTTAATTTTTAATTTGAATATATCGTTTTATGTTAAATAAATTAAAAATTAAAGTTTCAGTAAAACAAAAACCACAACTCTGCAAACACGTCAACGTTTTCACATCTGCCATTTTAGATTTTTTCTAGGTTATAGACAGAGAAAAATCGAATTTAATAGTAGTTTTAATAACACTTTAGTAAAAGTAAGTAGTGTGTAGAGTTTTAAGTTCTTAAATTATCGTAATAATGCGGTAAAATACGAAAAACATAACTAAAATAACATTTTTTGAACGAAATGTGAAAATTTACGATTTTCTGCGTAGATATTATCAAAAATACAAACTAATATTATAAGAACAAAATTGTAGGAAATTTAATTACAAATCTGGATTATGCTGTGAAATTTGCTCTACAACCAACGGTTTGCCCACAATGCAAGTAAAACTGCACACAATTCAAAAAATTAAACATTTTTAGATTTCGGAATCTTCCCGTTGGTTGCTCGGTAAAAGCTACAAGTGTGCCAAATTTCAATTTTCTTGCTCATCTGGAAGTGGGTTAGAATTTGTATACGTGAGTGAGTGAGTTACACATGCGGCTTTATAGATATTAGACTATGCTATAATTTCATCAGTCCTATAAGTTTTTAATTTGAGTTTAAGAAAACAAACCTTTTAGTAGATTGTTCGATGCACTTCTTCCAACTAGGTGCTGACTCCGTCAGGCCAGACAATGCTGTCCTGTACTCAAATTGGTATTTTTGCAAGTTCTTCAATGTTGAGAAATCATCAAACACGAATCTCCCCAGTAAATAGTTCGCCTGAACTCTTGGCACAGCACACAAAATTAGTAACACAGTTTCAATTGTTTCCTATACTAAGTACATTTAATTCATAACTAACTGCAGACAAAATTAACAGTTTACTTTATTTTTTAAGAAGTATCGCATAGATATTAATGAATTAAGATTTACCTTTAAATAAAAATTGTTTATTATTAAAACTGAATATTTAATAAAAGACATTGGGCTGCTCACAAAGTGTTGATAACAATCATAAGAGTTTTGTCTTAATATGTTGGCAATTAATTTAAATTATTTACTGTGCTTATTTACTACTATCGTGATTATAATATAAGCAGACCAAGTTGCTTAAGTAAAATTTAACAGGCAACAAAGAGATAAATTATGCAATTAAAATTCTCTGTTATATGATCTGTGAATATTTCTGTAGTGTAATAAAATTAATGTAATAAAGTTAAATCATCTGCCATTATTATTTAACTACAGTAATATATTATGTGATTACATAAACATGACTTGTAATAAAAAAAAACAACAACAATATAACAGAATCTATACAGCTGAACATTTAGACATATATCTGTATATTTCTTAGTTTGTAAACATTTAGGCAGAAAATGAAAAGAGTAATCGTTGAATGAGGTTGCATAAACTTCCTAAACACAAATAAAAAAAATTATGTTTTGTAAACTGGTTTATCATGTCTAACCCTATACGTATTATTAAACCAATTTTAGTTAGACACCGATCGTAGAGATATGGGTGAATATGCGGGTCGAATGAGTGTGATAAGTGTAGATGAACAAATATAGGGAATGTTACTAACTAAGGTTGACTATCCTCAGGAGAAGCTATTTATTAATACCCCAACTAATTTATTAATACTAAGGGACCTACAGCTTTACATTGAATCCGAACCACGTAGTAGCCTATTGGTCTGATTTTCAGATAACTGTCAAGCCTGATATTCAGTTTTCTTCCATAAACAACAACTGAAACATGACTACTACCCAACATGGACACTCCAGACTTCTCTAGTAGTGTCCACGTCGATGGCAACCATTGAGTGGACGCCATGTCGGTATCAAGAGAACTAAGCCCACAACCTGTCGAATACAGTCTTACAACACTTTATCCCCAAGTAGCTGGTTTACAACACTGTGCCACTAGTGCCGACCTTTTCATAAACAATTTGGTGTAGTGAACATTAAATTTACATTTACTCCGTGCACTCAAAAGACTTAGTATAGTATTCACTCA
This sequence comes from Stictocephala bisonia, assembly GCA_035578905.1. Lineage (NCBI taxonomy): Eukaryota > Metazoa > Arthropoda > Insecta > Hemiptera > Membracidae > Stictocephala > Stictocephala bisonia. Next base: position 37,169 of record JAQJVL010004089.1, read on the forward strand.
ACATGGTTTCCATAATTGTATTTTAATATTTACTTTCTTAAAATATTTGATTATTTATTCTTTATTCATAACAATTATACTCATTATTGTAATATATGAATAGTGTCAGTAGGGAAAAGCTAAGAGTTTTAGACCCACTCTCGGGTATCTTCGCCTCTCAGATTCAAGATGGCGGCCACCTTCGGGCATCTTCGGGTCACGGGACTCAGTCCTACCAACAATGTGGGAATTTTCCCTCCACTATTTTCCCACATAATTTCCAAATTTCCCTTTTCATTCCCTTTTTATACTATACCAAATGCATTATTTTATATATACTGAAAAAGAAATGTCACAGCGCACCTCGTGGTAAAACATTTAACTACTTTAATACTAAGATTTAAACAGTGCCTTCGTGGCCCAATGAGAAGGTGGAAGGGTGAAACAGAAAATAATTAACTGGAAGAGTTACTAACTAAAATTGTGTAGCAGGATAAATTAAATTTTGTGTAGACTAATTTTATGGTTTGAGCGTCCATAGCTAAGAGGCAATGGCGGTGGCATGACACGTTGATGGTCCGGGTTCGATTCCTGACGTGACCATGAACAGTTTTCGCCCTTCCACTCCGTGGTTCAGCAGTTACGTTAAGAAAACAATTAATAAATAAAATAAACTATATTAAATATAACTATGGATTAAACAACGTATAAATAACTAAACAGAACTTTTTTAAACGTAATACATTACAATTATAACTAACAGAGCTATGGAAAGATCTTAACAAAGCAAAGATGAAAGAAAAAATTAAAATAGCAACACATTTACGGGGAAAATAAATAGACGGGTGAATAAACGAGATGTTGATAAAAGAGACGAATCAAACAACGTAAGAATGAAGATGCTCACAGTAAAGATGAGGGCTATGGATTATAAAAAATATCATGTCAATAACTCACAAAAATCTCATGTAGACCTTTTAATGACTCATTTGTAATGTAATGGTTAGTTTAAAATTATATACTAACAGAAACAATCTTATGAAATCTTAAATAAATACTGATTAATTTCCTCATACCTTTTTGGTGTTGTGCTCAACAGTCCTTCTAAATTGTGAATGTATGACGGCACTCGTACAATTACAACTTCATCTGGCATTATTTGAATGGTTTCAGGTAAAATGTTTGAGAAGTAATCATACCATGGAATTGAAGGGTATTTCTTTTGAAGTTCAGTAATTGTCATGGGGTTGTACAGCTTATTCAAATCACGTCTCTCTTTAGGTGGCAAGGAAATCTAACAAACATGTAGAGAAACATACGTTAGGCAGTAACTTAAATATATACAGTACTTCCATATACAGGGTGCTTCCAAATTCATATTACAAACTTCGAGATATTTCTTCATGGGTCAAAAGAAATGTAAAACCAAGGGAGAGCGAGTGGCCGAGCGGTCTGAGTCATCAGGATTTGAGTTTGGGTTATAGAGTGAAAGTTCGAATTCTAACTTTGACTGGATGATTTTATCAGTAATATTCAGCTTGTACTGTACTAGGTCTCCCCTTACTCTCTCTCTCTGAATAAATTCTCCATGCAGATCAATAGTCTATGGGGAATGGGCAGAGTTTTAAAAAGTTAAAATAATTGGCCGTAAAAGAAAAATTCTAAGTCGGAAGTCTATCTCTTTTTGATTAGGGTTATGTAAATATGATTTTTACAAATATAATGTATTATCTTTTAAAAAGCTCGACCAAAATTAAACATAATTTAAGGTAAACATTTTACCTAATTGTCAAAAACTACTAGGTCAAAAAATTTTGAAAATAAATGAGAAATTATTCAATGTTTATTTATTTAAATGGAAGTTATCAAATTGTCATCCTTAATATCTAAAAAACCGTAAATATTTAATAGTATGTTTCATAACAAGAGTGGAAAGTGGGGTTTTGCATGTTCGAGACCATATGTTTGAAGTGCAAGACTTGTCGAGCACTTCAAATGGTCGAGAACATACAAAACACTTTCATTCGAGTTTTGAACGATACTTTTCACTACACTACGGAATAAAACCAGGTGTTGTTGACTGTGGAAAATTTTCGGTTGTAAACAATGTTACTTTCGGTAGTAAACAATAGACAGCTGTTGAAAATATGATGTTTCGCAGGTTGTAAACACATAACGAAAACAGCTGAACTCATAGTAGTGTAGTGAAAATAAATTTACAAGATTGTTTTTAATTAGCAAACTTAATTACAAAACCAAAAATGCTTCAATTTTATTATTTTTTGTCTATCCTGGCATTTATTTTTGTAAGCTAGTTACCATTTGAATATTTGGCTTTACATTTGATTAGAGTAAAAATTAACGGCGTCAAGTAACTTAAAACATTTAGAAAAAGAAATCTATTCGAAATTCACGGGAAATAAATAGGATCTTTTATGACATGATGATAAATCTATTTGAAGATTGAAACAAGATTTGTTAATAAAAGTTGATCCTAAAAACTAAAGAATGGGAGTAGTAGTGCTTATATTTAAGAAATATTATGTAAATTTCTCTTCGTCTAAGTATCTAAGCTTAGGTAGTGTGTTTAAGTGTACTTTTCACACTTGAACATGAATTTGTACTAGTCTTGAATTTTCAGGTATTGTTACAATGTAAGAAGGATGCCATACTCTGTTTATTAAAAGAAGGATACTGAATTAATGTTTACATATCTGCAAAAAGGTATATTACAAAGAGGTTATCTGGAAGTTATGTGAAAACGAATATGCAAGTTTGATTTTCTGAGTGTCATAGGCAGACTGCATGACTAGTTAATTAAAGTAAATCAATAAGTGCACTTACATTGGCAAGTTTGATTCTCTGGGTGTCATAGGCAGACTGCATGACTAGTTTAATTAAAGTAAATCAATAAGCGCACTTAAATTGGCAAGTTTGATTCTCTGGGTGTCATAGGCAGACTGCATGACTAGTTTAATTAAAGTAAATCAATAAGCGCACTTAAATTGGCAAGTTTGATTCTCTGGGTGTCATAGGCAGACTGCATGACTAGTTAATTAAAGTAAATCAAAAAACGCAATTACATTGGCAAGTTTGATTCTCTGGGTGTCATAGGCAGACTGCATGACTAGTTTAATTAAAGTAAATCAATAAGCGCAATTACATTGGCAAGTTTGATTCTCTGGGTCATAGGCAGACTGCATGACTAGTTTAGTTAAAGTAAATTAATAAGCGCACTTACATTGGCAAGTTTGATTCTCTGGGTGTCATGGGCAGACTGCATGACTAGTTTAATTAAAGTAAATAAATAAGCGCACTTACATAGGCAAGTTTGATTCTCTTGGTGTCATAGGCAGACTGCATGACTAGTTTAATTAAAGTAAATCAATAAGCGCACTTACATTGGCAAGTTTGATTTCAAATTCGAGGGATTCATTAAGCTCTTTCTGTGCTCTTTCTCTGTCAGCACCAAGTTTGACAGCGATATTCACCATAAAGATGTATAGGGCTGCCACTGACCCCTTTTCCATGCCCTTCACAAGGGACTCTCTGTTCAAACTTAAAGATGCTTGGTCCAGCTATAAAATCCATTCAACATTTGGTTACAAACTTAGAAATGTGTAATACTTTCAAAAATTAATTTAGTTTTTCTTAGACTAATAATGCATATTCTTATTTAAAATCTGAAAACAGGAGCAGAGAATTTTTAATTTGATACCTTTATAACTATGCTGCGTTTTTAAATATTTGAGTTTTTGTTCTCTGTCATATCAACATTTTTAATTTCAAAACTGAAAATCAAATGTAAGATGCATGTTTACGGTATTAGGCCTAACTCAATTGGCGTGTATGTCATTAAAACCAAATGTGAGAAAAGTTTGAATTTTTATGATTGTTTTGTACCGGGTCTTGGACCGGTACAGTTTCGTTTTTTTCGTCGTTGTCTGCCAGGCTGCCTGAGATTCGCTTTTGCCTTGCGTTTCGCGTAGTTGGTGGCCGTTGGCTTAGATCCGTTTCGTTCCGTGTTCCAGCTCGGGTTGTCAGGTTGGCCGTCTAGATTGTTCTAGTAGTTCGAGTTGGTTTGCAGCAGCCGTTAGTCACAAGATGCGAGACTAAATCACCTAAAACTCCAGGGTCCTTGAGTGGGACTTTCAGCCCTCAGCCTGCCGTCCGGGGGAACTTCGATATTCTCCACTGCTAGCCTGGCCTGAGGACCATGTTGGAGCCTGGAGTTGCCCGCTACCCGCCCTACATCTTTGGTGGTAGAAGTCTTCAGTCCTCAGGTCAGTTCTTTCCATCTTTTCCCGGCGGCTGAGCTGGGGGTGATTTATAAAAAAAACAACAAAAAAATATATATAAAAACAAAAGAAGAAAAAAAAGTTGGTGGATATATTTGTGCCTAGGCCTAAAACTGTTTGGACAAAGTGAAGAAACAGCCATGGGGACATTTCAAACATTACAATTTAAGAAAAAAAAAAAGAAGAAAACGTTGATATTTATTGTTATTTATTTAATTAGTTTATTTTATTGTTATATTTTTTGGATTTTATATTTTGTTAGGTCCCTATGGTTAAGTTTTGTTGTTATTTATTGTTATGTTTAGGCCTAGTGATCGTTATTTATTTTTTCGTTGTTAATTGTATTATTGATGTCCGGGGATAATAGAACGGTACCGTGTTATATTTTTTTTTAAATTGTTTAATTTTTAAACTCACCAAAAGGGGATTATTGTGCTTTTAGTTAACTTCTATTCGGAGCTGCCCAGGGAATCCGGCTTACTCCCTGGCCTCGGTGGAATCAAGGGATGTGGGCCAAATTGCCGGCTTAATTGGGGTTATCAAAATTTTTATAAATTTTCTTTTCACTTTTATTTGTTTCTTTAATAATTTGTCTTACGTTTTGGGTGTCTCAGGCCAAAACTGCAGATAGGCCATACAGTTTGTTAATTGTAGTTTTGGTATTTGTAGCGTTAAGTGTTTTGGTAGCTTTTGTCGTTATATTGTTAAATTTTGTGTTTATTGTTATTTATTTAATTGCAGATTTTATATTGTGGCCTTCTGCCTGTTTCTATTGTGGCCCTATGCCAGCCAGTTAATGTTTATTTGGCAAATAAAATTAGTTTTGCTCAGCTGCCGAGTATTATTTTGACCCTCCAACTGCCACCCGTGATCCCATCGCTCGACTTGTTTTGAGCCATCCCCCGGTTGGCACGCTTTCCAGCTTTGGTGGGGGGATGGGTCTCAATTGGTAGCAGAGCGTGGTTGCCTATAAAAAAAAAAAAAAAAAAAAATTAATTCTTTCTTGGTTGTTGACGGTGGGTGTTTGCCAGTTAGTAGGCCATGGTTGGCCGACCTACCGTCAAGGTGTCTTGGTAATACGTAGAAAAAAAAAAAAAAAGAAAGAAACAAATAAATAATTATTTAAAAGAAAAACAATTAAAAACCGAATAAATCATTTAACTTTGTATTAAAAAAAAAAAAAAAAAAAAAAAAAAAAAAAAAAAAAAACCTAGGCAATCCGCTTGGTTACTTTGTTGAATGGGTTTCATGGGTGGATTGGAGTGGTCGGCAGTGGCTCGGTAGGCTGAGGGTTTGGTTCGTCTTGGACCCTGGAGTTGTCGTTTTTTTTTGTGTACTGTTGAGAATTTTGTTTTGCGAGATGGCCTATCTGCAGAATGTTGCCCTCCTGGTGAAGGAGGAGTTGATATTTGAGTTGAGGTCGCGTGGTGTGACTCCGGAGGGTGATGTTCTGAATCTCCGGAGGTTGCTGCGGGAGCAGTTGTCCGCGGGTACGGCGGTGGATTGGTCTACTCTACTGGAGGTTGGTGAGGAGTTGTCTGTTTGTAAACGTAAGGTGGAAGATTGGGAAGGGGTGTTAGAGGATTTGCAGTTTGAACCTCCAGTAGGTCGTGACCGGGCCTGCCGCCTTGCACGTTTGGGGCATCTGCTTGCCCGTTTAAGGCTGGTCAACCGGGCGCCGGGGTTGGAACCGTCAGATAGGGCGTGGATCTTGGAGAGTGTATCTAGGCTTGAGGAGATTTTTCAGGCACTCTCCGGTTCCACGACTCCTACGGGTCTGGGTCAGCGGCCTAATTTCGCACTTTCGCCTAACGTGTCGAGGCCGCAGGCTGAGACAACGGCTTTCACTGTGCCTGAGGTTCCTTCTGAGCCTGCAGGCGTTTCTGTTGAGGTTGCTTGTGGTTCGGCTCCAGCTGCCGTTCCTACTGCTTCTTTGGGTTCACCTGCTCTTCTGCAGCTGAGCTACCACAAGCTGCCTAACCCTCTCACGCCCATGATCCAGAATCTCCCTGTGATCGATGGGATGGATCCTGAGGAGCTTCTTAAGTTTCTGGTGGCCTTTCTCAGACTTAGTGAGATGCCCGGCATGCAGGCTGGGGACTTGCTTCGTCTGGTTTTCCCTTATTGTAGAGGTCCCGTTGGGGAGTTGCTGAGTTCTGTCTTGGCCAGTGATGCCTCGGTGGACTCGTTCCATCGAGAGTTACTTTCGTCATTTCTTCCCATTCGACTCAGGGAGAGGATGGTCATGGACAGATTTTATCGGTCGCAGGGTAGGGGCGAGTCTCTGGCAGCCTATGTCTCTTCAGTCAAGGAAGCTCGTCAAGCGTTGCGCCTCACCCTTTCTGAAGCTGACACCGTTCGTGTCATCCTGGATGGCATTTCTCCCGAAGAACGGTGCAGATTGGTTTTTGCTGGTGTTCCTTCGACTTTTCGGGAGCTGCATCAGCTGTGCATTGTTTCGCGCAGCGTGCAGTTCTCAGACCAGCAAGGGAGGGATTCTGAGAGTCATCGTGCTCTCCCCACCCGTCGACCAGCTATGTCTGTAGGTGTGAGTCAGCCAGTGGAGGGTCGTGGTTCTCGGCCTCCTGTTGTGTGTTTTGCTTGTGGCCAACCTGGTCACATTCGACGTGACTGTCCACGTGCTCGAGGTCGTGGGGCGGGAAACGCTCAGCGCGGGGGGTTGCCTCCACAGTAGCTCCCCGCGTTGTTGCGACTGACCGTGGCCATTTGCCTCTGACACGTGCCCATAGCAGGAGGGTCGGGGATTTTTCGGGCCTTGCTGGCATGGCTTCCCTGGGACTTAGTGCGGTCACCTCGGTGTGTCCTGGCGTGTTTGTTTCTTTTGGTGGTACGGTGTATCGAGCCCTTCTTGATTCTGGTTCGGCATGCAGTATCATCAGCCTTTCTCTTTTTGAGTCCCTTGACGCCTTAGGACTTGTCAGGCACACCGAGCCCTCTTCTATTACTTGCTGGACGGCATCCCAAACTCCTCTACCTATAATTCTAAAGGCGTTTTTCCATTTTAAAATCGAAGGATTTTCCTGGAGGTGGGGGTTTCTTGTTGCCAAGGACCTGGCGGTTTCTTGTATCCTAGGGGCAGACTTTATTTCTAAGAGTGGTATGGTGCTTGACCTCCAGAAGCGCCAGATGTTTTTCAAGTTTAATCGGCGAGTTTTGGTGCCTCTAGTAGGGGATTCTGACTGCCCTCCTGCAGTCAGAGAGGTGGGTTGTGAGCCCGAACAACCCAAGGTGGATCCGGTTGGTCATCTCCTCCCTGAGCAGGCGGAGGCCATTAGGAGGCTGTGTTTGCGGTTTCCTGATGTGCTTACGCCCGAGCTTGGGGTCACTTCTCTTCTGGAGTATGAGATCCACCTCACCGATTCTCAGCCAGTTAGAAGTCATCCGTACAAACTTGCTCCCCCAAAGATGGAGGTTATGAGGGCTATGATCGAAGATCTTCTGAGCAAGGGTGTGATTGAACCGTCTCGTTCTGCTTATGCCAGTCCAGCTTTTCTTGTGCCCAAGCCTAATGGTAAGTCTAGGCTTGTGATGGATTATCGGAGGCTCAACGCTAAGGTCGCTATTGACTCGGTACCTCTGCCTGATTTGCATTCTGCGTTTGATTGGTTCGGTAAGGCTAAGTTTTTCAGTGTTTTCGATTTGAACCAGGCCTACCATCAGATTCCATTGAAGAAGGAATCACGGCCTATGACTAGCTTCTGTGTTCCCTGGAATCTCTATCAGTTCACTAGGGTTCCTATGGGTCTTGCTGTGGGTGCCCAGACTCTTACTCGTCTGCTTGATTCCATCTTCCATGATGTGAAGTTCAAGTTTGTTTTCAATTACCTGGACGATCTTCTTGTCTACAGTGAGACTTTCGGGGAACACATGCAACATCTGGAGGAAGTTCTTAGTCGCCTTAAGTCAGCTGGCCTTACCGTCAATCCAGAGAAAGTCACTTTTGCTCGTCCTGAGATTTCTTTTCTGGGTCATCTTATATCTTCTCGAGGCGTCTGCATTGATCCTGCGAGGACCCAGGGCATTCGGGATTTTCCTCCTCCCAGAGATGCCAAGGGGATTGCCCGTTTTGTGGGGATGGTGAATTTTTACCGTCGCTTCATCCCTAACGGGGCCGAGCTTGCTGCCCCGTTGAACGAGCTGCGAAAGAAAGGTGTCCCTTTTGTGTGGGGCCAAGCTCAGCAGACTGCCTTTGATGCTCTCAAGGAGGCTATCATGCAACCTCCTGTCCTGCGTATGCCTGATTTCAGCAGAGAATTTGTTCTTCAGACTGATGCCTCCTCCTCCGCCATTGCTGCTGTTCTTTCTCAGGAGTTTGATGGGGTCAGGCAGCCCATCGCTTTTGCTTCGAGGACGTTGTCTCACCAGGAAAGGAAAGCTTCTTCCATCTATGAGTTAGAGTGTCTGGCTGTTGTCTTTGGTACGGACAAGTTTCGGCGTTTCTTGGAACACGCTGAGTTCTTGCTGGAGACGGACAATCAGGCACTGTCTTGGCTTCTTGCCCATCCCCACAGCTCGGGAAAATTGGTCGCTGGGTGGTCAAAATTTCTGCTTTTAAGTTCCGAGTTCAACATCTTAGGGGTACCCAGAATGTCATCGCGGATGCTCTTTCCCGCATGTACCACGAACCCAGTGATCCACCGGCTGAGGCTGTTGCTCAGTGTGGTGCTGTTCTTCTGGATTTTCCTCTGGCTTTTGACGACCTACTGTCCCATCAGCAGAAAGATCCCGAGCTGTCAGTCATCTTAGGTGAGCTTCAAGAGGGAGGTGCCCACCCTCCCTATTTTCTGTCCAAAGGGGTGCTCTGTTGCCGTCCTCGACAGAGGGGTGAACCCCGTGTAGTGCTGCCTAGTCATCTAGTACCGATGGTCTTTCAATATTATCACTCTTCTCTTGTGGGCGGTCATCTTGGCATTCATAAGACCATCGCTAAGATTCGTAGGTACTTCATCTGGAAGGGCATGGACCGGGATGTTGCTGGCAGAGTGCGGGCTTGTCTCCTGTGCTCTCTCAGCAAGCCTAGTCAGAATGCAAGGTTAGGGTTGTTATCTTCTGAGGTGGCCGAGCGTCCTTTTGAGAAGGTGTTCATCGACTACGTGGGTCCTTTTCCCCGTAGCAAGTCAGGTAGCTCCTACCTACTTGTTTGTGTGGATGCTTTCTCGAAGTTCGTTTGGCTTTTCCCACTTCGGAGTGCCACGGCTAAGCTCACCATCCGTGCTCTCCAGTCCCAACTCTTCCAGCACTTTGGTGTGCCTTCCACTCTTGTGTCCGACAACGGTAGCCAGTTTACCTCCCATGAGTTTCGTAGGTTCTGTTTTGGCAATGGTATCAGGCATGTGACTACATCTCCTTATTACCCACAGCCTTCTCATGCAGAGCGGTTCAACCGCAATCTTCGGTCTGCCCTTATTACCTTCCATGCTGAGAAGAAGAACACCTGGGATGAGAGTCTCTCTTGGCTCCAGCTTGCTTTTAATTCTTCCAAGCATGAGAGTCACAATGCCACTCCCTTCGAGATTCTACATGGCTACCCTCCTAACAACCCTTTGTCCAACTTGTGGAGGTTAGAGGATCTTCTACCTACGCCAGGTGCCACTGACGTAGTGTCCACGTGGCGGGCTGCTCGGCGCAACCTGCTACGTGCTAGAGAGAGAGTAAGGAGGAGGTATGATAAGGGTCGTACTCCTAACCCTTTTCAGGTTGGAGATCTGGTTCTTTGTCAGGCTCACCCGGTCAGTTCGGCCGCGGAACGAAGAGCTGCAAAGTTGTGCTATCGGTGGTCTGGTCCCCACCACATCGACTGGTTTTTGTCACCGGTGACTGCTCTGCTGGTTGATCCCCAGTCAGGCAGGGTGTTCAGGAAAGCCCATGTGTCCCAGCTTAAGGCTTTTCGGGGAACGGTTGGTCCAGGAGTTGGTGTTCCTGGGGGTTTCTTGGGGCAAAGAGATTGATCACCTCTGCGCCCTAGGTGGCTGTTCTGAGAGAGTCTTCTTTCTCTCTTCTTTCTTGTCGGGCCCGACAGTCAGGGTAGTTTGCTCCCTGTTCGAGGGGTTTCCCCTCTTAGTTTCTCTTGGACGTCCTTGGAACACCACTCTTCGGAGGTCTTCGTCTTCTCTTGGTTCCCTGAGGTACCGAGTCTTCTCCCCTGCCTGGGTGTGTTGAGGTTTGCAGAGGGAGGTTGTACCGGGTCTTGGACCGGTACAGTTTCGTTTTTTTCGTCGTTGTCTGCCAGGCTGCCTGAGATTCGCTTTTGCCTTGCGTTTCGCGTAGTTGGTGGCCGTTGGCTTAGATCCGTTTCGTTCCGTGTTCCAGCTCGGGTTGTCAGGTTGGCCGTCTAGATTGTTCTAGTAGTTCGAGTTGGTTTGCAGCAGCCGTTAGTCACAAGATGCGAGGCTAAATCACCTAAAACTCCAGGGTCCTTGAGTGGGACTTTCAGCCCTCAGCCTGCCGTCCGGGGGAACTTCGATATTCTCCACTGCTAGCCTGGCCTGAGGACCATGTTGGAGCCTGGAGTTGCCCGCTACCCGCCCTACATCTTTGGTGGTAGAAGTCTTCAGTCCTCAGGTCAGTTCTTTCCATCTTTTCCCGGCGGCTGAGCTGGGGGTGATTTATAAAAAAAACAACAAAAAAATATATATAAAAACAAAAGAAGAAAAAAAAGTTGGTGGATATATTTGTGCCTAGGCCTAAAACTGTTTGGACAAAGTGAAGAAACAGCCATGGGGACATTTCAAACATTACAATTTAAGAAAAAAAAAAAGAAGAAAACGTTGATATTTATTGTTATTTATTTAATTAGTTTATTTTATTGTTATATTTTTTGGATTTTATATTTTGTTAGGTCCCTATGGTTAAGTTTTGTTGTTATTTATTGTTATGTTTAGGCCTAGTGATCGTTATTTATTTTTTCGTTGTTAATTGTATTATTGATGTCCGGGGATAATAGAACGGTACCGTGTTATATATTTTTTTAAATTGTTTAATTTTTAAACTCACCAAAAGGGGATTATTGTGCTTTTAGTTAACTTCTATTCGGAGCTGCCCAGGGAATCCGGCTTACTCCCTGGCCTCGGTGGAATCAAGGGATGTGGGCCAAATTGCCGGCTTAATTGGGGTTATCAAAATTTTTATAAATTTTCTTTTCACTTTTATTTGTTTCTTTAATAATTTGTCTTACGTTTTGGGTGTCTCAGGCCAAAACTGCAGATAGGCCATACAGTTTGTTAATTGTAGTTTTGGTATTTGTAGCGTTAAGTGTTTTGGTAGCTTTTGTCGTTATATTGTTAAATTTTGTGTTTATTGTTATTTATTTAATTGCAGATTTTATATTGTGGCCTTCTGCCTGTTTCTATTGTGGCCCTATGCCAGCCAGTTAATGTTTATTTGGCAAATAAAATTAGTTTTGCTCAGCTGCCGAGTATTATTTTGACCCTCCAACTGCCACCCGTGATCCCATCGCTCGACTTGTTTTGAGCCATCCCCCGGTTGGCACGCTTTCCAGCTTTGGTGGGGGGATGGGTCTCAGTTTGAACGAAAAGCAATAATTACATACCGAATTTCAAGCTTGTAATTGTCAGTAGAGTTATGTCACTGTGAATGAGTTATGACTACGTCTACTATTCTCATGATGTAAGGAGACCTAGGTGAGGGCTTAGCTCACTCCTAAACCCTTATGGCACTACAATATTGTGTTATTATCTAATATTCAGATGATGGGCAAGCAGTGAATGATAAGGTGAAAACATGCGTGAAAATGGTTTTTATATTTTACAGTATTTCACCTACCCCACCATCCCATCTATACATATATAAGCCAAATACCACTCACTCACTCACTGACTGACTAAACACGAAATCTCAAAAACCACCGAACAGATTCGTATGAAACTTGGTACGTAGCTTTCTCTAGGGTAGTAGGTGCTCGCTAAGAAACGGTTTCAAAAAATTCAATCAAATTTGCGACCAAACCGCGAAAAACGCGACTTTTAAATTTATGTATTTTTTGTGAACCTACAAATCACATTGCAACAAAACTTGGTACCAAGCTTCCTTTTAGGTCTTAGATGAACTCTAGAAAAAAGTTTTCACAAAGTTCGGGTCATTTCAGCACTATAAAGAACTAGCAGAAAGTACCCGTGCTTCGCTACGGATTATGATTAAGGAACGGATTCGAATGCAAATTGGTATGTAGCTTTCTCTAGAGTTGTAGGTGCTCTCTGAGAAACTGTTTCAAAAAATTAAATAGGGTTCTTGACCAAACCGTGTAAAACGCGACGTTTAATTTTCGAATTTTTTGAACTTAAACATTAGATTAAAAGAAAATTTGGTGCTAAACTTCCTTTTAGGTCTAAGATGAATTCTGGGACGTTTTTTCTGAACTTACAAAGCAGATCGCAACTAAAACTGG